>ML395650.1:0-36604 GCA_005239525.1 Nicotiana knightiana | reverse complement strand
AAGTGAACTGTAATGCAATCTAGCTAGCGTAACTTGAGAGAGTGCGTCTAGTAAATTATCATAATTACTTGAGAGAGATTTATGGTAGATAGAGTGTTCATGATTGATAGAGATAACTAATCAAGCTATACGAAGTATCCGAGAAGTAAGTTCACCAGCGGGGGAAACCATAACCTTAGATTTTTATTACAATTGTTTATACCTTAGCATAGTTAATCTTTAGTTTTAATCTTTAGTATTAGTAATTTAAATAACATCAGGTGACAGCTGAGTAGTATTTTAACAGCTTGCTTGATACGTCAATTCCCTGTGGGATCGACTCTGGGCATAATACCCCAGGATTATATTTGCAACGCCCGTTTAGTCTTCTACAAGACATAGTTTAGCGTGATCAGCATACGAAGGATTCGAAGAGAGAAAACCATTGAAGTGACAAAACATTGATTTTTACATCTTTTATTCATTACTCTGTAGTTCAATTATGCAATTTCTTTTGGGTGTAATTCTTATGAACATGAGTAGCTAAATTCTTTAATCTAGGGTTTTGGTAGAACCCGTTGGGGATGAATTTGTTGTGATATTAATATAGTTTGGTTGATTAATCTCTATGTGCTCAACTACGTTCTTGTTGTAGTTGATTGAAAGGGCCCTCAATTAACTATTCCTATTTATTATGTATCTACTTAAGAGAGAGAGTGCATATTTAGGTAGTTGTCTGAAAAACATCACTCCCGGATTATAGACGAAAGTCATAACCAAGGGTTAGAGGTTGGATTAGAGATAACGATACCTCGGGTGCAATCTAAAGTGAACTGTAATGCAATCTAGCTAGCGTAACTTGAGAGAGTGCGTCTAGTAAATTATCATAATTACTTGAGAGAGATTTATGGTAGATAGAGTGTTAATGATTGATAGAGACAACTAATCAAACTATAAGAAGTATCCGAGAAGTAAGTTCACCAGCGGGGGAAACCATAACCTTAGACCTTTATTATCATTATTTACAACACATTGTTAGTAATTTCTAGTTATTATTATTGTCAATAGAATTATTAAAACATCACCAATTTATATTAAAAAGTCTTGAGAGAATTGATTGAGTAAAAGTTGCGTATTCTAAAGACTTGATTGATACGTAAATTCCCTGTGGGATCGACTCTGGGCATAATACCCGGATTATATTTGCAACGCCCGTTTAGTCTTTTATTAGACATAGTTGAGCGTGATCAGTGAGTTTCATGTATTGCACTCTATTTTTTTGCTTGCTCCAATTGGGAGATTCTAGCCGTGTCTATCATTGTTTTATTCATCCTTGCTAGTGGTGAAACTAGAAGTGAGTGCATGTCGTCCTTCGTGGTAAGCTTTATGTGATTCTTCTGAGTATTTTGTTTTCGAGCTGTGATTTGATACTCCATTGAGATGTGAGTAAGTGAACGCTATGATTTTGTTAGCCGAGATGAATTAGCGGGAGATTTCTATTGGTATGATATATATTCGACATGTGCCATAGAGTTGAGGGCGAGACCCTCGTGATTTCATATGTTTGGACCGGGCTGAGCACGGTGGTGGGATTTTTATCAGGATGGCATCCTTGTGATTTGTTCATATGCTTTTCTTCTCTCTTGTTATATTTTTTTTGGTAAGTCGGTATCGATAGAGAGTTATGCCTATGGGCTTGTTTGATAGTACCTTTATATATGCTTCTATCTTTCCTACTCAGCCATTTCGTTATGTGCTTTTTTAGTCTAGTTTGTGGGATGTGTGCCCGGTGGTGTTAGTTGTGGCTTGGTAATTCGGGTGTTTAATAATGAAATCTTCGTGTTTATTGCATCATTATCAGTATTATTGGGTTTGGAACAGAGTCCGTTCAGATGTGGGGCTAATTGCCAATGTTGAGTTGATTTAAGGCAGCTATTGTGATCAAAAGTGTTATTTGAGCCTATGTGTGATGTGCTATGTGGTCTGGTCGTACCTTATGGGGGTATTCCTGAGTCGATATAGTTGTTTGAGGCTAATGCCGGATATGGAATTAGGATTGGGTCCTTTGTAAATGAGTAGAAGATGAGAAAATAGAGGTATGTGGCTTATCGGTGGTAATAAGAAGGCTAAATTGCAGTTATGATGGTGACATCAGGCTTATGTAGCTTGGGGTGACGTGGGATCACCTGCAGGTGTGTGTTGGAAGTGTGAAATTAGTGAGTGGAAGAGTTCAAGGTGAATCTTGGCACGTTCGAGGACAAATATTTTTTTAAGAGGGGTAGAATGTGACGACCCGACCGGTCGTTTCGGGAATTTAAGCTTCGTTCGGTGGTGTAAAGTCATAAACAGCTTCATGTTGTGTATATCGACCTGCGTACGTGGTTAGATTCAGTTACCGGGTAATTCGGAATCGAATTGGGAGAAAAATTTTAGTTTTGGAGGCTTAAGTGATGAAACTTGACCGGAGGTTTGACTTTTGTGTAAATGGCCTCGAAATGAGTTTTGGTTAATGTCAACGGCTTTGTGTGATGATTTTGGACTTAGGCGCGCCTCCGGAATTGGTTTTGGAGGTCCGTAGAGTGATTTGAGGTAATTTGGCGAAAGTTAGAATTTCGGCGATTTCGGCTGATAGGTGAAATTTTGATATCGGGCTCAGAATGGAATTCCGGAAGTTGGAATAGTTTTGTAGTGTCATTTGTGACGTGTGTGCAAAATTTCAGGTCATTCAGACGTGGTTTGGCAAGTTTCGGCATTTTTGGCGTATTTTGGAAGTTTAGAAGTTCTTAGGCTTGAATCCGAGGTTGATTCGGTGTTTTGATGTTGTTTTAGGTTTTCTGAAGGTTCGGCTAAGTTCGAGTATTGATATATGACTTGTGGGAATTGTTGGTTGAGGTTCCGAGGAGCTCGGGTGAGTTTCGAATAGGTATGGGTTGTCTTGCACTCGTTTTTTATGTTTCGGCGTCGTTTCTTCAAGCATAATTGGTACCAAATTAATAAAATGAGCTCCAATTTCTGTTTTTATTGAAGCATTAGATCCGTATCGTAATTACGGAGCTATATAAAAGAGAATCGTCAAATTTGGACATCGTATGAGGAAGTTATGCTCATTTTAGTGTCGGGGGAGAGAGCTGGTGCTGGTGTTTCGTAGCTGCGAAGTTGGGTCCGCACCCACGGCTCCGTGGGTGCGCAAAATGGCCCGCTAGTGCGGAATTGACAGCTGGAAATGCGCAGGTGCGGATATTTTGGTCGCACCTGCGAAAATCCCTGAGTATAGAAAAACCAGACCGCGTCATTTTAGTATTTTGAGCATATTTTGAGTTCTAGAGCTCCGATTGAGGTGATTTTTGCGGAGTTCTTCTCATCTTTTCATCGGGGTCAGTATCTAATATTATGTTTTCATTTTAATATTATTACATAAGTTTATTTTTTGAATTAATCCATGTTTTGATTGGAGAATTGGGGTTTTTATCCAAAAGTTTTCTAAAAAAAAGTAATTGGGTTTGAACATCGATTTGGCATACGAATTTGATGAAATTAGTATGGTTGGACTCATAATTGAATGGGTGTTCAGAATTTATAAATTTTGTCGGGTTCCGAGGTGCGGGCCTGAGGGTCGATTTTTGGGTCGATTTTTATATTTTTGTAAAGATTGAAACTTTATTATCTGGAATAGTCCCTTACAAGTTTTATGTGTATTTTGAAGTTGGTTTAGAGTGATTTTGAGCCGTCCGGAAGTTATTCACCTGAGAAGTCCATTTTAGAGTACCGAGTAGTCGCTGTCGAGGTAAGTATCTTGCCTAACCTTGTGTGGGGGAACTACCCCTTAGGATTGAATCTTCTATATTGATTATAGTCCGCGTATGCGAGGTGACGAGTGTGTACTCGAACTTATTTGCAAAAAGATTGCCCGTTAGGGAGTTTTGGGTCTTATGTTCCCCGTATATGAATTGAACTTGTTATATCTAAATTCATGATTCCTAATATCATCTCCTCCTGTTCAAGTTAGAAGTACTTGCCTAGCATTCCTTGTTTCTTATATGATCTTAATTGACTTAAATGAAGACTTTGTTTTTCCTACTGTTATGCTATGTCTTCCTTCATATGCTGCCTAATTACTGAGCATTTTTCAAATTGAGTTTCTTCGGTGAAGTTAATTGTGTATGTGAGATTGGTTATAGTTGATTTCCCTTGCAGGGATGATTCTGTTTCATGGTTATGAACTTGAATGTATAGGATCATTGCTATATTTGTCTTGTTTTTCCCTCGTTATGATGTTCTCTCTCTGTGTTTGGAATTCCTCTCAGTGACTACTTCTTATGAGCGAGTTGTTACCATTTTTTTGACTTAAGTCTTTGTATTGATTTGCTCATCGCACTTTGTATTTGGCCTTGTTTGCTTTCGCGCAGGTTGTGGCAATATAAGTTGTCTTTGTCGCATTCTGGTTGTTTTCATCAGTGGCTGCATTGCATATTTAAATTGGGACTACGGACAGAGATCCGAGAGCTTTCCCCATGTACTACATCACATATTTAAATTGGGACTACGGATAGAGATTCGGGAGCTTTCTCCCTGTACTGCATCGCATATTTAAATTGAGACTACAGACAAAGATCCGGGATCTTTTCCCCTGTACTGCATCGCATAATCAAATTGGGGCTGCGGACAGATATCCGGGAGCTTCCCCCTGTACTGCATCGTATATTTAAATTGGGACTACGGACAGATATTCGGGAGCTTTCCTCCTATACTGCATTGCATGACAAATTCTGAGTGGCGGATTGAGTTCTGGTAGTTTATGATTAAGGAGATTTGAATCGAAAATAATAAATATATATATTGAAAATTATAGCTGAAAAGCATTTATCTCCAGGAAAAGTTATGTCTAAAGGACTTCTTTTCGAAAGTATATTTGAAAAACATTTGTCTTGCAGAATGATGATATTTGAAAGAGCAGTACTTGGGAAAATATATTTTGAACATCACGTGTTTTGAGGATATTTGGAAGAACAGTACTTGAGAAAATATATTTTGAACATCACGTATATTGATGATACTTGAAAGAGCAGTATTTGGGAAAGTGTATTTGAACACCCCGTATTTGAAGAGACTATGTTATAAAGATTTCTCTTTATAAAAATATATAAATATACATTCAGAGAAAGTATGTTTCAAAGAAGAAATTTCTCTATTCCGAAATGATTATATCTTTAAAGTTTTCAAAATGAACTCACGATTTAAAGGTTTTCACTCGAAGGTTTGACCAGTTTTATTGAGTTATTGGCTAAGGCCTGACGTGAATAAATTGATGCAGTGTTGAGTTGCTAGTGTTTTTATTGGGTTGAATTTCCCGCCATTTAGATTGCATTCTTTCCATTCTCTTTGTGTATTTCTATCGTTTGATCGTGATTATTGAATTTCCTTCCGTATTATTCGATCGTATCGTTAATTACTTTGAGAAATCGTTAGATAAATATTTTGTTTCGGTCGTTTATACATCTATGCCTTTTTTACTTATTAGACTGGTGGTGTCTTGACTAGTCCTCGTCACTACTTCACCGATTCTAGTTTTGATATTTACCGGACACCGTTGTGGTGTGCTCATACTACACTTCTGCACATTTTTGTGTGCAGCTTCAGGTTATGGTTGTTGGTAGCTGTGCAGATCGTTTCTGAGGATGCTGAAGGTAACATGCTGCTGCGTTCGCAGGCTTCAGAGTCACATTCCTATTTTATTTCTATTCAACTGTACTTACTTATTTTTAGACAGTTGTACTTAGATTTGATAGAAAGATTTCGTAGAGCATATGACTTGTATTTACCGGGTTTTGGAAAGTTGTAAACTCTGTCACAAATTCTATTTCGAAATTTAAAAAAAAAATTCTATATTACTGTTGTTGTTCAGTGGAAATGTTAGGCTTACCTAGTCCCTAAGACTAGGTGCCATCACGATACCCAACAGAAGAAAATTTGGGTCGTGACAATGCTAAACTAATTAGTCGAATAGTTGACGAATCTAAGAAAGAGACTTTTTTAGTAAAAAATAAAATAAAATATTTACGCTAAAGTAATTAGCTAAATAGTCCTATATTTGCTATAGTATTTAGTATGATTTTCACTGAATTAAAGAAGAAGACATTATAACAAATTCACTACTGATTATTTGAATTTTCTGCAGTAAAATAAATTAGCAACTACGTAATAAAATGAAGCGAAATAATTAGAGGAAAATAAAATGATCAAAATTATGCGTCCTAGGTTTTTAGTAATACCAACATTATTCTTTAACCGTAATTTCTATTTATTAACAAAAAGGTGGACATTTCGAGTATGCTTATCGTGAAAACCTCAATGGTTAGTGAATTTGGATTAGACTAGAAATTTTTTTTCAGTTTGCTCCATAAAGTAGAGTTGGAAACTTAGAAGTGATAGGCAGAAATGTAATATTTATAAGTCATTGGAGTAAAGTGTAGCAAAGTAAAACACGGGTGGTTAAAACAAAGTAAATCTTGCCAATGCCATCCATTCCTATGGCTTCCAATAATTTCTCCCTCTCCTTTTTCTTCATTTGCTGAATCAGTTGCATATTGGGTTTCTTTGTATGATTTGTTAGATCTCTTATCTTGTTGAAATTCTCTTTAAGTGCTTTTGGGGATAAGTTGATTTTTTATTATTAGTCTTTTACGGTTTTATATTTTCGACTTAAATATATGTATTTAAACTTTGCAAGTATATTTGATAGTTAATTTAGGTCTCTGAATATTTGCTGAAAGGAAATGTTGATGTTGTTGTTGTGTGATTAGCTGAGATTTGAGTTGTTGATCTGGTTTTATTTGAGAATTTTGCACGACTGACACAAAACTGTATGTTCAAAATTTGTTTGAGAATAATATTAGATGTGATTACCAAAAGAGAAAGAAAGATTTATGCATTAGTTAAGGGACTGAAACTTATATTATACAACCAGTTTATGCAACAAAACTTTTATTTGTGATAGATATTTGAAGAAAATCAACTGCTAAAGAGCAAACAATCAATCGTTGTCCTTGAATTATGCGAAATCGTACTTATATACCTCTGGTTATTAGTTGGAATCAAATAGCATTTGTGTTGAGCTTCTGCCTTTTGAAAATAAGGACAAGATTAGCAGGGGCAAATTTATACCATTTTGCATAATTAAATTTGACCCTTACCTAATGTTAAATAAAGATATCTTCTATATTGGATTACGATTAGAATAAGATACGAACCAGAATTCAATTTTCTAAAGAATTCAAAGGAATAGATAAGAATACAAAAGAAAAGAAAAAGAAGAATCATGTGCATACGTTACGAATTACAAAGCAGTAACAGATAACTCATATTTAAATATATATTATTTCCTCATTTAGAGCTTGTCACGATCCGAATTTTTCATCGTCGGGACCGTGATAACGCCTAACATTGAACTTGCTAGGCATGCCAACGTAAATATTTATTTACCTTATTCATTTATTTTTAACAGATAATAAGTGGTGTACAAATCAGCGGAAATAAAAGTGCGAAATAAAACGAAGTCTAACAACTTAATTAAATGTCATTACGAAAATCATAATACTAAACCCAGAATTTGGTGTTACAACTTCACGGACTGTCTGTGAATACTACATATAAAGGTCTGAACAAAATAAATACATTTGTCTTAGAATAAAGAAGAACAAAGTGGAAATAAAGTAGGAGGAGACGCCAAGGCCTGCGGACGCCTGCAGGGCTACCTCAGAATCTCCAAATGGACTGTAGGCAGCTTCCTCACTCTAAGGTCCATAGGGTCTTGTACTGGGATCTGCATGAAAGTGCAGAGTGTAGTATCAGTAAAACCGACCTCATGTACTAAGTAAGTGTCGAGCCTAACCTCGGCGAAGTAGTGACGAGACTAGGACACGACAGCCAACTAAACCTGTGCAGTTTAATCATATGAGAGGAAGAAATATCAAATAATGAAAATAATGAAGTAAAGAAACAAATTAGATATCAATTTAAACAACAGAAGTAACAACACAAAAACAAGTGCACGGCATCACCCTTCGTGCTTTTACACTCATCCTCACCAAATAATAAATAGAATGCACGAAATCATCCTTCGTGCTTTTACTCTCATTCTCACAATAAATCAATAGGAGCGGCACGACATCACCCTTCGTGCTTTTAATATCATAATATGGCACGACATCACCCTTCGTGCTTTTACTCTCATCCTCACAATAAATCAATAGAAATGACACGGTATCACCCTTCGTGCTTTTACTCTCATCCTCAAAATAAATCAATATAAACGGCACGACATCACCCTTCGTTCTTTACACTCTTCCTCACCCAAACAAATCAATAACAACAATCCGGCAAGCAAATCAATAATGCAAACAACAATAATAAAGCCATAACGTCCCGGCAAGAGAGTCAACAGTAGAATCAATATCATCCCGGCAAGAGAAATAACTGTAATCAATATCACCTAGTTACTACATTTCACGTAGAAATTCTCAACTTGAACCAATACTCAACAATGATCAATACCAAAGAAACACCGCCAACATAGATAATTGTCAAATTAAACTCAAGTAGTGCTTAATGATAAATCACCTAAATCACAGTATTCGACTCGCGTCATGCTTGACACCAACGTATAGATACTCGTCACCACGCCTATACGTTGCACATTATACTAACACGTACCAAGTAAGACACAATACCTATTTCCTCAAGCTAAGGTTAAGCCAAACACTTACCTCGAATTCCACGACCAAACTCAAGCCTCAATTACCGCTTTCCCTTTAGAATTCGCCTCTAATTCAATTGTATTTATACATAATTAGCTTAAAAATATCAATAAATGCTAAATAATTCAACCCCAATGCTTAATTATGAGTTTTTTTTATCATTCTTCCCAAAAAGTCAAAAATTGACCCCGGGCCCGCTTGGTCAAAACACGAGGTTCGTACCAAAAACCGATCACCCATACACCCACGAGCCCAAATATATAATTAGTTTTGGAATCGACCCCAAATCGAGGTCTAAATTCCCAAATTTGTAAAATCCCTAATTCTCCTAAAATCCCTAATTTCTACCCTTAAAGAACAAGATTTAGGCCTAAAAATCTAATGGGTGTTGATGGAAATTGAAGGAAATGAGGTAAAGAACACAAACCATTGATTTGGTGATGAAGCCCCTCTTCAAAAATCGCCCAAGGTCGAGTTTCAATGAAAGAGTTGTGAAATTTTGGAGAATTCTCGTTTTGCTACTTTTTTTAAGTGGGCTAGACAGACCTTCTACGCGTTCGCATGAGGTCTGTCGCATTCGTATAGCCTTGGGCCATATCGGCCTTCGCATTTTCGACACTGCCTATGCGTTCGAGTAGGCTCACCCCTCCCTAGCTCCCTTTGAACAGTGTGTTCGCGAGGGCCTAGACACGTTCGCGTAGAGCAACCTACCTAGGGCTCCGCGTTCCCGTCAGGGCCAGTGCGTTCGCATCGAGTACCCAGGCCCCTTTCCCCGTTTGTTCTTCGCGTTCGCATGAGTTACCACGCGTTCGCATAGAGTAAAACACCAGACACCAGCAAACAACATTCTCACCAGATTTTTCTAAGTCCAAACCACTCCGACACCTATCCGAAACTCACCCGAGCCCTCGGGGCTCCAAACAAACATGTACACAACCTTAAAAATATCATACGGACTTACTCGTGCAATCAAATTGCCAAAATAACATCTTAAACAACTAATTTAGCATAAAAACCAAAGGAAAATCTCAAGAACTTTCAAAGTTTCAAATTTCACAACTACGGGTCCGAATCACGTCAAATGACCTCCGTTTCTTACCAAATTTTACAAGCATCACTCAAATACAATATTAAACCTGTATCGGGCTCCGGAACAAAAATACGGGCCCGATACCACCAATTTCAAATATAATCAAATTTCCAAAAACTCTTATAATTTCAGTAGTACAATTTCTTTCAAAAATTCATTTCTCGGGCTTGGGACCTCGGAATTAAATCTCGGGCTTACCCAAAACATTGACCGAAGTCAACTTAAATTTAATTTTAAAGGAAAAATTAGCATTTTTCTTAGTTTTTCATATAAAAGCTTTCCAGATATACTCTCAGACTGCACACGCAAAACGAGGTAAGATAAAAGGAGGTTTCCAAGGCCTTGGAACACAGTTTTGACTTATAAAATGAGAGATGACTTTTTGGGTCATCACATTCTCCACCTCTAAAACAAACATTCGTCCTCGAACGGACATAGAAAAGTACCTGAATCGGGGAAAAGATGGGGATACCGGCTCCACATATTAGACTCGGACTCCCAGGTACCTGTCTCGGCAGGTTGACCCCTCCACTGAACACGAACCGAAAGATAACTCTTCGATCTCAACTGACGACTCTGCCGGTCTAATATAGCTACCGGCTCCTCCTCATACGTCAAATCCTTGTCCAAGTGGACACTGCTGAAGTCTAACACATGGGTTGGATTGCCGTGATACTTCCGAAACATAGACACATGAAACACTGGATGCACAACTGATAAATTCGGTGGCAACGAAAGTCTGTACGACACCTCTCCCACTCTATCAAGGATCTCAAAAAGACCGATGTACCAAGGGCTTAGCTTGCCCCTCTTCCCAAATCTCATCACGCCCTTCAGGGGCGACACCTGAAGCAGCACCTGCTCTCCGATCATGAATTCCACATCACGAACTCTGCGGTCGGCATAACTCTTCTGCCTGGACTGAGCTGTACGAATTCTATCCTGAATGATCTTAGCCTTATCCAAGGCATCCTGCACTAAGTCTGTACCCAACAACCGAGCCTCTCCAGGCTCAAACCACCCAACCGGCGATCGACACCGCCTACCATATAATGCCTCATAGGGATCAATCCGAATGCTCGACTGATAGTTGTTGTTGTAGGCAAACTCAGCTAATGGCAAGAACTGATCCCAAGAACCTCCAAAGTCAATAACACAAGCTCGTAGCATATCCTCCAAAATCTTAATAGTACGCTCGGACTGTCCATCCGTCTGAGGATGAAATGTTGTGCTCAACTCAACCTCGTGCCCAACTCACACTGAACTGCCCTCCAGAAATGCAAGGTAAACTGCGTACCTAGGTCAGAAATAATAGACACAAGCACACCATGAAGATGAACAATCTCCCTAATGTAGATCTCTCCCAATCTCTCCGAAGAATATGAAACTGCCGCAGGAATGAAATGCGCTGACTTGGTCAGCCTATCCACAATAACCCATACTACATCGAACTTTCTCTGAGTCCGTGGGAGTCCAACAACAAAATCAATGGTGATACGCTCCCACTTCCACTCAGGAATCTCAATCTGCTGCAATAATCCACCAGTTCTCTGATGCTCGTACTTTACATGTTGACAATTAAAGCACCGAGCTACATATGCCACAATATCCCTCTTCATCCTCCTCCACCAATAGTGTTGCCACAAATCTTGATACATCTTTGCGGTGCCCCGATGAATGGAGTATCAGGAACTATGGGCCTCCTCTAAAATAAACTCACGAAGTCCATCCACATTGGGCACACAGATACGACCCTGCATCCGTAAAACCCCATCGTCACCAACTGTAACCTACTTGGCACCACCGTGCCGCACCGTGTCCCAAGGACACACAAATGAGGATCATCATACTGTCTATCTTGAATACAATCAAATAACAAAGAGCGAGCAACTGTATAAGCTAGGACACGGTTGGGCTCGGAAACATCCAATCTCATGAACCGATTGGCTAAATACTGAACATCCAAAGCAAGCGGTCTCTCCCCGGCCGGAGTATAAGCAACGCTACCCATACTGGTCGACTTCCTACTTAAAGTATCGGCCACCACATTGGCCTTCCCCGGATGATATAAGATGGTGATGTCATAGTATTTCAACAGCTCTAACCATCTCCTCTGCCTCAAATTCAACTCTTTCTTCTTGAACAAATATTGCAAACTCTTGTGATCCATGAACACCTCACATGACGCCATACAGATAATGCCTCCAAATCTTCAGCGCGTGGACAATGGCTGCTAACTCCAAATCATGAACTGGATAATTTTTCTCATGGATCTTCAATTGATGCGAAACATATGCAATAACCTTGCCATCCTGCATCAACACTGCACCAAGTCCAACCCGAGATGCATCACAATACATAGTGTATAGCCCTGAACCTGTGGGAAAAACCAACACTGGCGCCGTAGTCAAAGTTGTCTTGAGCTTCTGGAAGCTCGCCTCACACTCCTCCAACCACCTGAACTGGGCACCTTTCTGAGTTAACCTGGTCATCGGGGCTGCAATAGACGAAAACCCCTCCATAAACTGACGGTAATATCCCGCCAAACCTAAGAAACTATGGATCTCTGTAGCTGATGTGGGTCTAGGCCAATCCTTGACTGCTGAAATATTCTTAGGATCCACCTCAATACCCTCCACTGATACACAATGACCCAGAAATGCAACTGAAATCAACCAAAACTCACATTTCGAAAACCTGGCATGTAACTGACTGTCCTTTAGAGTCTGGAGAACGACTCGAAGGTGTTGCTCATGTTCCTCCCGGATGTGGGAATAAATCAGAATATCATCAATGAAGACAATCACGAAGGAATCCAAATAAGGCATGAACACTCGGTTCATCATGTCCATCAAAGCTGCTAGGGCGTTTGTCAACCCGAATGACACCACTAAGAAATCATAATGCCCGTACCGAGTGCAAAAAGTTGTCTTAGGGACATCGGATGCCCTAATCCTCAACTAATGGTAGCCAGATCTCAAATCGATCTTCGAAAATACCTTGGCACCCTGAAGCTGATCAAACAAATCATCAATCCTCGGCAACAGATACTTATTCTTGATGGTAACCTTGTTCAACTACCGATAATCTATGCACATCCTCATTGACCCATCCTTCTTCTTAACAAACAACACCGGCGCACCCCAAGGCAAGACACTAGGCCTAATAAAGCCTTTATCAAGCAAGTCCTGCAACTATTCTTTCAACTCATTCAACTATGGCGGGGCCATACGATATGGAGGAATATAAATGGGCTGAGTGCCCGAAGCCAAATCAATGCAAAAGTCAATATCCCTGTCGGGTGGCATACCTGGCAGGTCTGCAGGAAACACCTCTGGAAACTCACAGACAATGGGCACAGGCTCCATAGAAGGAACCTCGACACTAGAATCACGAACGTACGCCAAATAGGCCAAACACCCCTTCTCGACCATACGTTGAAACTTCATATATGAGATAACCCTACTGGAAGAATGACCAGGAGTCCCTCTCTAGTCCAGTCGAGGCAACCCCGGCAATGCTAAGGTCACGGTCTTGGGATGATAGTCCATTATGGCATGATAAGGCGACAACCAATCCATCCTCAAAATAACATCAAAATCTACCATATCAAGGAGTAGAAGATCTACACTTGTCTCAAGACCACCAATAACCACTACAAACGAACAATAGACACGATCTACCACAATAGAATCACCCACCGGTGTAGACACATATACAGGAGTACTCAGAGAATCACGAGGCACAACCAAATAAGGAGCAAAATAAGATGACACATAGGAATATGTGGACCCTGGATCAAATAAAACTGAAGCATCCCTGCTGCAAACTAAAACCATGCATGCGATAACCGCATCGGAGGCCTCAGCCTTAGGTCTGGCTAGAATAGCATAACATCGGGGCTGGGCCCCACCAATCTGAACTATATCCCTAGGATGACCTCCTGCTGGCTAACCCCTACCTCTAGTAGTCTGGCCTCCACCTCTAACTGCTTGAGCTCCCCCTCTAACACCTCGATCCCCACCTCTTGATGGCTGAGCGGGTGGTGGAACACCTGGTGCGGAAACCATGGCACGAGAACCCTGGTTCTGAGAACTGCTCGAGGCTCGAGGGAAAAATCTAGAAATATGCCCCGGACCTTCACAAGTATAACAAGATCTCGGCTGCTGAGACTGTTGGCCCTGAAACAAACCCTGACGTCCTGAACCACCCTAAAAACTCTAGAGCGGCGGTGCACTGATAGGAGCTGGTGGTGCACTATAGGGAAACTTATCAGAATACTGCATGTGTGAACCACAGCCACCTGTAGCACTGCGAGAAACCTGAAGTGCTGACTGAAACGGCTTAGGAGGATGGCCCCTACCAAAAGAATCCCTGCCTCCAGATGAGACACCACTGAACCGGACAAAATTATGAGGCCTCTTGTCAGACCCCTGACCACTCTCCTATGATAGAACCATCTTGACTCGTCTGGCCACATTGGCTGCATCCTGAAAGGAAATATCACTCCCTGCCTATCTAGCCATCTGCAATCTGATCGGTTGAGCTAGTCCCTCAATAAACCTCCTCACCCTCACTCGGTCGGTGGGAAGTATCATAATAGCATGACGGGCCAAGGTAATGAATCTGGTCTCATACTGAGTGACGGTCATAGAACCCTGCTGGAGACGCTGAAACTGTCTCCTATAATCCTCTCTCTGAGTGATAGGGAGAAACTTCTCCAGAAACAAATCAGAAAGCTGGGACCAAGTCAAAGTTCGTGATCCAACTGGTCCAATCAAATAATAATCTCTCCGCCAGGCCTTGGCGGGACCTGACAGACGAAAATTAGCAAAGTCGACCCCATTGGTCTCCACTATCCCCATGTTCCGTACAACCTCGTGACAGCTATCCAAATAGTCCTAGGGATCCTCTGATGATGCACCGCTATAAGTAGTAGTAAACAGCTTAGTGAACCGGTCCAACCTACACAAAGCATCAGCAGACATAGTTGCTCCATCATCGGTCTGAGCCACAATACCCGACTAAACTACCCTAGTTGTCTGAGGTGCTGGAATCTGGAACTTAGAATCCAACTGCTCCGGAGTGCGAGTAGCTGGAGTGTGGGCTCCTCCCCCAGCCTAATATATGGCTGGTGCTGTAGGAAGTAAACTTGTCTGAGCAACGCTCTCCATGAGGCCTACTAGATGGACTAGAGCATCCTTAAGTACCGGAGTGGCAATGAACCCCTCGGGAACCTGAGTTGGTCCAACTGGGAATGTCTGGGCAGGAACCTCATCAGCAAACTCTACCTGAGGTTCTGCCACTGGGGTTGCTGCTCTGGGCTGTGCTCTGACCCTGCCTCGGCCTCTAGCACGCCCTCGACCTCGGCCTCGTCCTCGGCCCCTCGTAGTAGCTACAATTGGAAACTCGGGCTGTTGTTCAGTGGATGAAGAAGCACGTGTTCTCGCCATCTGCAAGAGAATAGAGTAGAAATTCAATTAGTATTAAGAAATAAAACCGCACGACAGAGAAGAATATATGTGAAGTCATTCCTAAACTCAGTAGCCTCTAGGGAATAAGCACAGACGTCTCCGTACCGATCCCTCGGACTCTACTAAGCTTGTCCGTGAATTGTGAGACCTAAGCAACCTAGTGCTCTGATACTAACTTGTCACGACCTAAATTTTCCACTGTCGGGACCGTGATGGAGCGTAACATTGAACTCGCTCGGCAAGCCAACGTAAATCTTTATTTATAGGTGGTGTACAAATCAGCGGAAATAAAAGTGTGAAATAAAACAAAGTCTAACAACTTAATTAAATGTCATTACGAAAATCATAATACTAAACCCAGAATTTGGTGTCACAACTTCACGGACTATCTATGAATACTACCTATAAAGGTCTGAACAAAATAAATACATTTGTCTCAGAATAAAGAAGAACAAAGTGGAAATAAAGTAGGAGGGGACACCAAGGCCTGCAGGGCTACCTCGCTATCTCCAAATGGACTGTAGGTAGCCTCCTCACTCTAAGGTCCATAGGGTCCTGTACCGGGATCTGCACGAAAGTGCAGAGTGTAGCATCTGTACAACTGACCCCGTGTACTGAGTAAGTGTCGAGCCTAAGCTCGGCGAAGCAATGATTGTAGTTGACTTTGGTCAACATTTTGAGTAAACAACCCGGATCTGTGTTTCGATGATCCCACGAGGTCCACAGTAAAATATGGAACTTGGGCGTATGCCCGGAAATGAATTCTGAGGTCCCAAGTCTTAGAAATCAATTTTTGAAAGAAATTATTTTGCTGAAATATTAATGAAATAAAGAAAAGAATTAATATTTGAAACCATTGGTATCGGGCCGTATTTTGGTTCCGGAGATCGGTACAGATTTGTTATAGTATTTAAATGTTAATTGTGAGGTTTGGTGAAAAATGGAGGTTATTTGACATGATTTGGACGTCCGGTTGAGAAATAATGAACTTTGTGTGTTCTTGAGAAAAATGATGAGTTTTGAAGTTTAATTCATAGTTTTACATGTTATTTTCATGATTTGATTGCACGAACAAGTCTGTATGATGTTTTTAGACTTGCGTGCATGTTTGGTTTAGAGCCTCGAGGGCTCGGGTGAATTTTGGATAGGCCACGGGATGTTTTACACTTATGAAAATTTGTCGTTTTGTTGGTTATGGTGCGTAGGGAATTAGTGCTATGTGATCGCATAGCCCTATCCGCGATCGCATAGTGCAAGTTTCAGGGGGCCACCAGTTGTGCTATGTGAACGCATAGATTCCCTCGCGAATGCACTGGGTTAATTGGTCCTTGGGGGAGGGGAGCCCAAGTACCCTATGCAAACACAGCCCCCCTACACGATCGACAAGGCCAATAAGGTCTGACCCTAAGCGAACGCGGGTAGGACCATGCGAACGCATAGAAGACCTACCCAGCTATATAAATACACTTTTAAACGCAGGCAAAACCCTTTTTCTTCATAATTTTTGAACTAAATAGCCCTAAGGACGATTTTCTTCATCAAAGTTCATCCTCAAGTTGTTGGTAATCAATTCTAAACTTTACTCTTTCAATTACCCAATGTTTTTCATCACATTTAAATCAAAAACTAAGAATTTTCATGGTAAAAAATTGAGGGTTTGGGTAGAATTAGGAAATTTTATGAAAATCGAATATTTACCTTGAATTAAGGTCGGATTTCGAAACTAATTGTATATTTGGGCTCGTGGGTGAATGAGTAAACGTAATTTTGTCCGAACCCCGAGTTTGGACCAAGCGGGCCCGGGGTCGTGTTTTAACTTTTTTTTTAGAAAACCTAGGAAACTTTATAATTCTCAGTAAAGTTAGTTCATTTGGCATTAATTAATGATATTAAGTTAATTATGGTTAGATTCGAGTGTATTGGAGGTGAATTCAAGAGGAAAAGCTATAATTGAACAGTGAATGACCTGCGAAATTGAGGTAAGTGCTTGGTTTAACCTTGACTTGAGGGAATAAGAATCCCCAACTTGATTGTTATGCGAAAATGCATGTGTGTGGTGTATAGGCGAGGTGACGAGTATCTATGCACCACCAAATTGTCCAATTACATGATCCCTTCCCCGTTTCCAATCTAATTGCTTCATGTTTTTAGTATTTTCATGTTCATTGTTGTCTTCTATAATTACTTGGCTCGTTATATTGTTGTAAGCCTTGTTGCAATCATGTTTGGGAAAGTATTAGTTGTTTTCCTTGGTTTCATTGTGGTACATAAAGACCGAGTGGGTTGACATTGATTTTACGAGATGTCGATATATATATATATATATATATATATATGTATGTATGTATGTATGTATGTATGTATGTATATTCCTGTTGGTTCATTTTGAGATATTATTTATGAAGTTTGTGAGAACTACCGTTTATTGTTCATGACTGTTGAGACAAAAAGTATTGTGAAAGACTTGGCCTGAATTGTGAAAGTTTTGATATAAATGAATATATATGACTGTGATAAGGGTGAACAAGGGAAATAAATATATATGACTGTGATAAGGGTAGACAGGGGAAATATATATGACTGTGATAAGGGTGGACAGGGAAAATATAAATATATGACAGTGATAAGGGAAGATAATTATGCTTTACTGATTTTTATTACATAGATTTGGAAGTTTATTGTTTTATCCTATCGTTTTCCCATATCTTGCACATTTGGTTATTTTAAATTAAAGTTTGGAAACTTGGAAAGTTGTGTGAAATTTTGGTGACAGCCGAGGCCTGGAATAGGCGACTGAGTTATTTTATTTATTCATTGTTGCAGTCATATTTTCTTGTTTGGCTAGAATTGTTTTATTACTTTATTATATACATATATTGTCGCAAGTTAAGTAATAATTGTGCCACCTTAGCCTCGTCACTACTTCATCGGGGTTAGGCTCGGCACTTACTCAGCACATGGGATCGGTTGTACTGACACTACACTCTGCACTCTTTGTGCAGATCCAGGTACCGGCCAGCAGTAGATATTTTAGTAGCGGCTATCTATTATCCGGAGACACGAGGTATATCTGTCTGCGTTCACAGATCCCGAGAGTCTTCTCTTAGTTCATAGAACTTGTTTTATAATTTTTCTAAAACAGTTATATTATTTCTTTCAGCCCATTAATTTCAGTATTCTTTAGTAGTTCATGAATTGTGACACCTGACCCTGGGGTGGTCTTAGAGTTATTTATATAATTAGTTCATGGCTCGGTTTATTTATTTGTTTATTATTTTATATTTGGAATTATTATTTGGAAACCATTAGATTAAGTTTACTTTAAATTTATTTTATTATGTTTAAATGGATAATCAAAGAAAAAGAGCTAATCGAACTCTAGCATTGGCTTGCCTAACAAGGGTGGTGTTAGGCGCCATCACGATCCCTAAGGTTCGGAATTGGGGCCGTGACAAGTTGGTATCAGAGCCCTAGGTTGCTTAGGTCTCACAATTCACGAACAAGCTTAGTAGAGTCTGAAGGATCGGTACAAAGACGTCTGTACTTATCTCTCAGAGGCTATTGAGTTAGGAAACAACTCCATTTTTATTTATTTTCTATCGTGCGATTCTTGTATCTCAAATATTGATTGGATTTTTCTATTCTCTTATAGATGGAGAGAACATATGCTTCCTCTTCCGCTGACCAGCATTCTAGTCCTCGAGCAGTAGCAGCTCTTACTAGGGGCAGAGGCCGAGGTCGTGCCAGAGGCCGGGGCAGTGGCAAGACTCAGCCCATTGCTCAGGAAGCAGCCCCAGCTGTGGAACCTCAGATCGAGATTAATGAGGGGGTTCCAGCTCAAGCCGTTCCAGCGGGACCAACTCAGGTCCCCCGGGGGTTTATTGCTACCCCGGTTCTTCAAGATGCTTTGGTCCGTTTAGTGGGCCTTATGGAGAGTATATCCTAAACTCACACATTCCTTGTTGCAGCAGTCGTATCTCAGGCTGGAGCAGGGGTCCAGACTCCTGCTACCCACACTTCGGTTCAGACTACTCCTCAGGTTCAGACCCTAGTAGCCAATCCTGTTGGGGTAATTCAGCTAGCTGCAAAAGTGTCACCCATTAATGGGGAATCCATGTCCTCATATGCTTTGTGGAGACTGGACAGGTTTATCAAGTTTTTCCCTGTTCACTTCAGTGGTGCTACTTCATAGGACCCTCAAGAATATCTGGATAGTTTTCATGAGGTGTTGCGTAATATGGGTATTTTGGAGACCAATGGGGTAGATTTTGTTTCTTTTTAGATGACTGGTTCTACCAAGAAATGGTGGAGGGATTATCGAATCACTAGACCAGCTGGGTCACCTACCTTGACTTGGGATCAGTTTTCTTATCTCTTTATGGAGAATTTTTTGCCTGTTACTACTCGAGAGGAGAAGCGTCGTCAGTTTGAGTGACTACAGCAGGGCAGTATGACCGTGACCCAGTATGAGACTCGTTTCATGGATTTGGCTACAAATGTTATTCTCTTGTTGCCCACAGAGAGAGAGAGATAGAGAGAGAGAGAGAGTTAGACAGTTTATTGAGAGCCTTGCTCAGCCCATCAGGTTGAAGATGGCCAAGGAGACAGGGACCGAGATTTCATTGCAGGATGCAGCTAATGTGGCTAAGAGGGTTGAGTCGGTTCTCGGGATGGGAGGTCAGGGGTCTGACAAGAGACCTCGCCATTTCGGTGGTTTCAGTGGTGCCTCATCTGGAGGTGGGACTTCATTTAGCAGAGGCCATTCTTCCAGGCCATTTCATTCAGCACTACAGGCTTCACATGGTACTTTAGGAGGTCGTGGCTCTTATCTGACTTCTCATGCTCAGCCATTCTACAGTGCTCCTTCAGATCCTATTAGAGCACCTCCTCTGCAGAGTTTTCATCGTGGCCAGCCGATTCGTTCGGGTAAGCATACTTATCAGGAGGGATGTGTCGAGTGTGGTGAACTTGGGAATGTCCGGAGGACTTGTCTGAAATATGCAGGTAATCGGTTTCAGCAACAGGGTTCTCGTGACATAGTTCCGGCACCAGCTCCAGTACCACCTGCCCAGCTAGCAAGGGGCAGGCGTCAGGTAGTTAGAGGTAGAGGCCAGAAGGTTAGAGTTGGAGGTCAGATAGCTAGAGGTGGAGGTCCTCCCAGAAATGTGGCTTAGGTTGGCGGGCCCCAACCCTGATTATATGCATTTCCATCTAGGCCTGAGGCAGAGTCCTCCGACGCTATTATTACATGTATCATCTCAGTTTTGATATAGATGCTTCAGTTTTGTTTGATCTGGGGCCTACTTATTCTTATGTTTCATCCTATTTATCCTCTTATTTAGGGGTGCCTCGTGATTCCTTGAGTGTTCCTGTTTATGTGTCTACACCAGTGGGGGATGCTATTGTGGTAGATCATGTGTATCGTTCGTGCATAGTAGTCATTGAAGGTCTTAAAACTAGTGTGGATCTTTTACTCCTAGACATGGTCGATTTTGATGTTATATTAGGCATGGATTGGTCGTCGCCTTATTATGCCATCTTGGACTGTCACGCCAAGACAGTTACCTTAGCATTGCTGGGGTTGCCTTGATTAGAATGGAAAGGGACTCCTGGTCAATCTCCCAGCCGAGTGACTACATATGCCAAAGCTCGTTGCATGGTGGAGAAGGGGTCTTTGGATTATTTGGCTTATACTCGTGACTTCGATGCTGAGGTTTCTTCTATAGAGTCAGTTCCTATTGTTCGTGAGTTTTTCGAGGTATTTCCTGCAGACCTGTCGGAGATTCCACCCGACAAGGATATTGATTTTTTTATTGATGTGGCTCTGGGCACTCAGCCCATTTCTATTCCTCCATATCGGATGGCCCCACCAGAACTGAAAGAGTTGAAAGAACAGTTGCAAGACTTGCTAGATAAAGGTTTCATCAGACCTAGTGTCTCGCCTTGGGGTGCACCGATTTTGTTTGTAAAGAAGAAAGACGGGTCGATGAGGCTGTGTATAGATTACCGGCAACTGAATAAAGTTACTATCAAGAATAAGTATCCGTTGCCGATTATTGATGACTTATTTGATCAGCTTTGGGGTGCTAGAGTATTTTCGAAAAGTGATTTGAGATCGAGCTATCATCAGCTGAAGATTAGGGCGTCCGATGTTCCTAAGACAACCTTTCGGATGATGTATGGGCACTACGAATTTTTGGTTATGTCCTTTGGGTTGACTAATGCTCCAGCGGCCTTTATGAATTTAATGAATCGGGTTTTCAAGCCCCATCTGGACTCGTTCGTGATCGTGTTCATTGATGATATTATAATATACTCCCACAATCAGCAAGAGCATGAGCAGCACCTCCGTATAGTCCTCCAGACTTTGAGAGATAATCAGTTGTATGCCAAGTTTTCAAAATGTGAGTTCTGGTTAGATTCAGTAGCCTTCTTGGGTCATATCGTATCACTTGAGGGTATTCAGGTTGATCCTAAGAAGATAGAGGCAGTCAAGAACTGGCCTAGACCCATTACAGCCACGGAGATCAGAAGCTTCTTGGGTTTGGCGGGTTACTACCGTCCTTTTGTTGAGGGGTTCTCATCCATAGCAGCCCCAATGTCTATATTGACTTTGAAAGAAGCCCCATTTAAATGGTCAGACGAGTGCGAGACAGCCTTGACTTCAGCACCAGTGTTGGTGTTACCATCAGGTTTGGGTTCTTTCACGGTGTATTGTTATGCTTCCCGAGTTGGACTTGGAGCAGTATTAATGCAGGATGGCAGGGTGATTGCATATGCGTCTCAGTAGCTAAAAGTCCATGAAAAGAATTATCCTGTTCATGACTTGGAGTTGGAAGCCATTGTTCATGCATTACAAATTTGGAGGCACTATCTTTATGGCGTGTCGTGTGAGGTTTTCACTGACAATCGCAGTCTCTAGTACTTATTTAAGCAAAAGGATATAAATTTGAGGCAACAGAGATGGTTAGAGTTACTGAAGGATTATGATGTCACTATATTGTATCACCCAGGAAAGGCCAACATGGTGGCCGATGCATTGAGCAAGAAGGCGATGAGTATGGGCAGCCTTGCGTATATTCCAGCCGGTGAGAGAAAGTTAGCTTCAGATATTCAGACATTGGATAATCAGTTCGTGAGGTTGGATATTTCGCTCAGCAGTGTTCTAGCTTGTACAGTCGCTCGGTCTTCTCTAATTGAGCTTATCCGAGTGCGGCAGGATGATGACCCGCATTTGATGGTTCTTAGGGACACAGTTCGGCGTGGTGGTGCAAAGTAGGTTACAGTTGGAGATGACGGTGTTTTGAGGATGCAGGGTCGTATATGTGTGCCTAATGTTCATGGCCTTCGTGAGTTGATCCTTGAGGAGGCTCATAGTTCTACGTATTCTATTCACCCAGGTGCATACAAAATATACCAAGACTTGAGGCAGCATTATTGGTGGAGAAGGATGAAAAAGGACATTGTTGCGTATGTGGCTCGTTGCTTAAATTGTCAGCAGGTAAAATATGAGCATCAGAGACCCGGTGGTTTGCTACAGCATATAGAGATTCCTAAGTTGAAGTGAGAGCGTATCACTATAGACTTCGTCGTTGGACTTCCACGGACTCAGAGGAAATTTGACGCAGTTTGGGTTATTGTGGATAGGCTGACTAAATCAACACATTTCATTCCTTTGGCGAGCACTTATACTTCCGAGCGGGTGGCTGAATTATATATTTGGGAGATTGTTCGCCTTCATGGTGTGCCCGTTTCTATCATTTTTGATTGGGTACGTAGTTTTATTCACACTTTTGGAGGGCAGTTCAGCGTGATTTGGGTACCCGAGTGGATTTGAGCACAACATTTCACCCTCAGACTGACAGGCAGTCCGAGCGTACCATTCAGATTTTGGAGGATATGCTCCGCACTTGTGTTATTGATTTTGGAGCTTCGTGGGATCAGTTCTTAGCATTAGCGGAGTTTTCTTATAATAATAGCTATCAGTCGAGCATTCAGATGGCTCCTTATAAGGCATTATGTGGTAGACGGTGCAGATCGCCAGTTGGATGGTTTGAGCCGAGAGAAGCTCGGTTACTGGGTACAGACTTAGTTCAGAAGGCCTTAGATAAGGTCAAGATTATTCAGGAGAGACTTCGTGCAGCTCAGTCTAGGTAAAAGAGTTATGCCGATCGTAAGGTTCGTGATGTGGAATTCATGGTTGGGGAGAGAGTATTACCTTCGTGTGTCGCCCATGAAGGGTGTTATGAGGTTCGGGAAGAAGGGAAAGTTGAGCCCTAGGTATATCGGACCGTTTGAAATTCTTGATAGAGTGGGGGAGGTAGCTTATAGACTTGCGTTGCCTCCAGGGTTATCCTCAGCTCATCTGGTATTCCACGTGTCTATGCTCCGGAAATATCATGGTGACTCATCCCACGTATTAGATTTCAGCTCTGTCCAATTGGACAAAGACTTGACTTATGAGGAGGAGCCGGTAGCCATTTTAGACCGGCAGGTTTGCCAGTTGAGGTCTAAGAGTTATCCTTCAGTTCGAGTGCATTGGAGAGGCCAGCCTATGGAGGCAGCTACTTGGGAGTCCGAGTCGGACATGCAGAGTAGCAATCCACACTTGTTCGCCAATTCAGGTAATTTTCTATGTCCGTTCGAGGACGAACGTTTGTTTTAGAGGTGGAGATTGTGATGACCCAAGGGGTCATTCTATGAATTTAGACTCCGTTCTAGGTTTATTAGCCATAAAAATATTAATTTTAAATACCTCGATTTGCGTGCACAGTAAACCGGAAAGCTTTTATGTGAAAATATGAGAAATAGTGATTTCTATAGTTAAAATTTGATTATAGTTGACTTTGGTCAACATTTTGAGCAAATGGACTCGGATCTGTGTTTTGACGATCCCGGGAGGTCCGCGGTAAAATATGGGACTTGGGCGTATGCTCGGAAATGAATTCCGAGGTCCCAAGCCTTAGAAATCAATTTTTGAAAGAAATTGTTTTACTGAAATATTAATGAAATAAAGAAAAGAATTAATGTTTGAAACCATTGGTATCGGGCCCGTATTTTGGTTCCGGAGCCCTGTACAAATTTGTTATAGTATTTAAATGTTAACTGTGAAATTTGGTGAAAACGGAGGTTATTTGACGTGATTTGGACCTCCGGTTGAGAAATAATGAACTTTGAGTGTACTTGAGAAAAATGATGCATTTTGAGGTTTAATTCATAGTTTTACATGTTATTTTCATGATTTGATCGCACGATCAAGTCCGTATGATATTTTTAGACTTGCATGCATGTTTGGTTTAGAGCCCCAAGGGCTCGGGTGAGTTTCGGATAGACCACGGGATGTTTTACACTTATAAAAATTTGTTGTTTTGCTGTTTTTGGTGCGCAGGGAATTAGTGATATGCGATCGCATAGCCCATCCGCGATCGTATTGTACAAGTTTCAGGGGGCCACCAGTTGTGCTATGCGAACGCATAACTTCCCTCGTGAACGCACTGGGTTAATTGGGCCTCGGGGGAGGGGAGCCCA
This sequence comes from Nicotiana knightiana, assembly GCA_005239525.1. Classification (NCBI taxonomy): domain Eukaryota; kingdom Viridiplantae; phylum Streptophyta; class Magnoliopsida; order Solanales; family Solanaceae; genus Nicotiana; species Nicotiana knightiana. The sequence continues at coordinate 11,780 of ML395650.1, read as the reverse complement.
AGTACCCTATGCAAACGCAGCCCCTACCCCCCCCCCCCCTATGCGATCGCCAAGGCCAATAAGACCTGACCTTATGCGAATGTGGGCAGACCATGCGAATGCATAGAAGGTCTGCCCAGCTATATAAATACACTTTTAAACGCGGACATAACCCTTTTTCTTCATAATTTTTAAACTAAATAGCCCTAAGGACGATTTTCTTCATCAAAGTTCATCCCCAAGTTGTTGGTAATCAATACTAAACTTTACTCTTTCAATTACCGAATGTTTTTCATCACATTTAAATCAAAAACAAAGAATTTTCATGGTAGAAAATTGAGGGTTTGGGTAGAATTAGGGAATTTTATAAAAATCGAATCTTTACCTCGAATTGAGGTCGGATTTCGAAACTAATTGTATATTCGGACTCGTAGGTGAATGGGTAAACTTAATTTGGTCCGAACCCCGACTTTGGACCAAGCAGGCCCGGGGTCGGGTTTTAACGTTTTTTGAGAAAACTTAGGAAAATTTATAATTTTCAGTAAAGTTAGTTCCTTTAGAATTAATTAATGATATTAAATTAATTATGGTTATATTCAAGTGTATTGGAGGTGAATTCAAGAGGAAAGTGCTTGGTTTAACCTTGACTTGTGGGAATAGGAATCCCCAACTTGATTTTATGTGAAAATTCATGTGTGTGGTGTATAGGTGAGATGACGAGTATCTACGCACCACCAAATGGTCCACTTACATGATCCCTTCCCCGTTTCCAATCTAATTGTTTTATGTTTTTAATTTTTTCATGTTCATTTGTAATGACCCGACCAGTCGTTTTGAGAATTTAAGCTCCGTTCGGTGGCGTACGTTCTTGAACAACTTCACATTGTGTATATAGACCTGCGTGCGTGGTTGGATTCAGTTACCAGATAATCCGGAGTCGAATATGAAGGAAAATTTCAATTTTTGAAGCTTAAGTGATGGAAGTTGACCGGAGGTTTGACTTTTGTGTAAACGGCCTCGGAATGAGTTTTGGTTAATATCAACAGCTTCGTATGGTGATTTTGGACTTAGGCGCGCGTCCGTAATTGGTTTTGGAGGTCCGTAGGTTAATTTGAGGTAAATTGGCGAAAGTTAGAATTTCGGCGATTTCGGCCGATAGGTGATATTTTTTATATCGGTCTCGGAATGGAATTCCTGGAATGGCTGTAGGTTTTTTGTGTTATTTGTGACTTGTATCCAAAATTTGGCGTCATTCCGGGTTGAATTGATAGGTTTCGGTACGAGTTTTGATAATTGAAGATTTGAAAATTTATAAGTTTGAATTTTGGTTTGATTCGTTGTTTTGATGTTGTTTTATGTGATTCAAAACCCCGAGCGAGTCCGTGTGAGGTTATATGACTTGTGTGTGTGGTTGGATGGGGTCTCGGGGGTCTCGAGTGTATTTCGGATGGGCTTCGGGTCAACTTTCCCTCATTTTCAACTGCTGAACCTGTCTTCTGGTTTCCTTCTATACGCTCGCATAGCAGTAGTCATGATCACATAGTGTTGCTCTGACCCGCCCAAACTTTCCTTTAATGCGTTCGCATAGGAACCCTTGCGTTCGCGTAGCTCTCCTATTCTTCTTCTCCGCATCTGCATTCCCCTTGTCGCGTTCGCAATGCACCACTGGACAGTGACCATAATTACCTCCTATGTGATTGCATCAACTTATTCGCGATCGCATAGTACCTTTTTGGCCAGCAACATTTTTTTCTTCTAAGCGATCGCATCCTTTGGTCCGCGATCGCAATGCTCAAATATCTGGGCACACAGAATATAATCCAAAATCGGGGGTTTCACCATTTTTATCATATTTTGACTTCTAGAGCTCGCTTTTTGGCGATTCTTTGAGGGTTTTTCACACAATTCGATTGGGTAAGTGTTATTCGACTAGAATTAAATATATTCCATGATTTTATCTTTATTTTCATCATTTAATTTGTGTTTTGAGTTGAGGAAAATGTTAGTTTTTGAAGAAAATTTCTATAATGAAAAAATCGTGATTTGAGGGAGCAAATGGTATCGGAATTTGATAAATTTTGTATGGCTGAACTCATATTGGAATGGGTATTCCGATTTTGTAAAATTTGACGGGTTCTGAGGTGAAGGCCTGGCGGTCAACTTTTGGGTCAATTTTTATATTTTTTTAGAGACTGAAACTTTATTATTCGGAATAGTTCCTTATACGTTTTATGTGTATTTTGAAATTGTTTTAGTGGATTTTGAGCCGTCCAGAGGTATTTTCGCCCGAGAAGTTCATTTTATATTACCGAGTTGTCGTCTTCGAGGTAAGTATCTTGCCTAACCTTATGTGGGGAACTACCCCTTAGGATTTGAGTCTTCTATGTTGATTGTAGCCCGCGTATGGGAGGTGACGAGTGTGTACTCAGACTTATTTGTAGAGGGTTGGCCTTTTAGGATTCCTAGGTCCTTATATCCCCTGTGTTTGAAGTTGTAATTGCTATGACTGAGTTCCTAATTGCTAGTTTCATCTCTTCCACTATTGAACTTGTCTTTTGGTTTCCTTCTATGCGATTGCATAGTAGTAGTCGCGATCGCATAGTGTTTCTCTAACCCGCCCAGACTTTCTTCAATGCGTTCCCATAGGAACCCCTGTGTTCGCGTAGCTCTCCTGTTCTTCTTCTCTACATCTGCATTCCCCTTGTCGCGTTCGCGATGCACCACTGGACAGTGACCATAATTCCCTCCTATGCGATCATATCAACTTATTCGCGATCACATAGTACCTTTTTGGCCAGCAACAGTTTTCTTCTATGTGATCGCATCCATTGGTCCGCGAATGAAATGCTCAAATATCTGGGCACACAGAATATAATCCAAAATCGGGGGATGCACCATTTTTATCATATTTTGACTTCTAGAGCTCGGTTCTTGGCGATTCTTTGAGGGTTTTTCACACAATTCGATTGGTTAAGTGTTCTTCGATTAGAATTAAATATATTCCATGATTTTATCTTTATTTTCATCATTTAATTTGTGTTTTGAGTTGAGGAAAATGTTGGTTTTTGAAGAAAATTTCTAAAATGAAAAATCGTGATTTGAGGGACCAAATGGTATCGGAATTTGATAAATTTTGTTGGTTGAACTCGTATTGGAATAGATATTCTGATTTTATAAAATTTGACGGGTTCCGCATTGCGGGCCCGGGGGTCAACTTTTGGGTCGATTTTTATATTTTTATAGAGACTGGAAACTTTATTATTCGGAATAGTTCCTTATACGTTTTATGTGTATTTTAAAGTTGTTTTAGTGGATTTTGAGCCGTCCGGAGGTTTTTTCGCCCAAGAAGTTCATTTTGAGTACCGGGTTGTCATCTTCTAGGTAAGTATCTTGCCTAACCTTGTGTGGGGGAACTACCCCTTAGGATTTGAGTCTTCTATGTTGATTGTAGCCCCCGTACGTGAGGTGACGAGTGCGTACTCAGACTTATTTGTAGAGGGTTGGCCTTTTAGGATTCCTAGGTTCTTATATCCCCTGTGTATGAAGTTGTAATTGCTATGACTGAGTTCCTAATTTCTAGTTTCATCTCTTCCTGCTTAAATTAGAATTTCTTGCTTTTGGGTTTCCTTTGTTGTTTACTTGATCTTAATTGACTTGACTGAAGATTTTTCCTCTTCCATCATCATGATATATTTTTCTTCATAAACTGCCTACGTAGCTAAAATTTGTATTACCTCGCCCTATAATTATTTAGCAGTAATTGGAGTATTATATGTTGGAGTCAAGCTTGCTCGTGGGTCGTATATGGTGATTGATATGATCTTTCGTTAAGCACTACTTATTCCTAACTTGATGATTATACATGTTGATGATTTTCTTGGCATTTCCTATTGCGGAGCATTGATTCAAGTTGGGATTTATTTCGTGAAGCTAACTAATTAAGCAAGATTGGTTATAGTTGTTTCCCTTCCCGGGATGATATTGTTTCCATTGTTGACTCCCTTGCCGGGACAGTATTGTTTCTATTATTGTTCATGTTGTTGATGATATTGTTTCCATTGTTGACTCCCTTGCCGGGACAGTATTGTTTCTATTATTGTTCATGTTGTTGATGATATTGTTTCCATTGTTGACTCCCTTGTCGGGACAGTATGGTTTCCATTATTGTTCATGTTGCTGATGAAATTGTTTCCATTGTTAACTAACTTGCCGGGACAGTATGGTTTCTATTATTGTTCATGATGTTAATTCCCTTGTCTGAATTCTATCATTTAATTTGTTTGGTGAGAAAGAGTGTAAAGCACGAAGGGTGATACCGTGCCATTGTCTATATTCATTATCATGTGAGGAAAGAGTGTAAAGCACGAAGGTTGATGTCGTGCCATATTATTGAAATTAAAAGCACGAAGGGTGATGTCGTTCCATATTATTGGGAGTAAAAGCACGAAGGGTGATGACGTGCGTGATATTGTGATTGAGTGCTAATGCACGAAGGGTGATGCCGTGCCATATTACTGACAATAAAAGCACAAAGGGTGATGTCATGCGTGATATTGTGATTGAATGCTAATGCACTAAGGGTGATGTTGTGCCATATTATTTAGAGTAAAAGCACGAAGGGTGATGTTGTGCGTGATATTGTGATTGAGTGCTAATGCACGAAGGGTGATGTCGTGCCATATCATTGTGAGTTCATGGCACGAAGGTTGTTTCCGTGCAGGTGAGGACGAGGGACACGCATTATAATGTGATATCTGTTTCCCTGTGTATACATTGTGCCTTTACTTCGAGCTGTTATAGTTGTACTTACATATTTGGTGTGACTTATTGTTGTTGTCCTATACTTGACTTTTATCTCAATTGTTGTTGCACTGTCCATGTCTTTTACTTGATTAATTTGCTTAATTTATGTGTCGTATCTGTCGATTCCTATGCGAAGGACGAGAGTAAAATCACGAAGGATGATTCCGTGCACTTGTTCTATCAAAAATTACGTTCGAAATACATTTATTGGGAAAGTATATTTTAAAAACGCTTATCTTGAAGAAATTACATCTAAAGACTTTCCTTATGTAAAGTATATATATATGTATTCGGAGGAGGTACTTTTCAAGAGAAATTTCCTATTTTGAAACGAATATATTTAAGGTCTTTAATATAAACTAGTGGGTGAAAGGTTATATTCGAAGGTTTGATTAAATATTTGGAGTTGTTGGCTAAGGCCATAGGTGGAGGTTATCACAGTGCTGAGTTATTACTTGTTCTTACTGTATTGTGGGTTTCGATTTTTGGCTGTGTTCCCGTCCATTTTTCTGTGTAATATTATGATATCCCGTCGATTGGTTATTGTTTTTCCTCCGGCATTATATTGTTATGTAGTTAATTATATTATGTAATCCTTGTACAGATGTCATATTCCGTCATTTTCTATGTTTCATTTTCTATGTTTATTACTGTTTGTTTTATCAGACCAGTGGGTGTCTTGATTAGTCCTCGTCACTACTTCACCGAGGTTAGCCTTGATACTTACTGGGCACCGCTGTAGTGTGCTCATACTACACTTCTGCATATTTTTGTGCAGATTCCAGGTTTTGCATAGCCGGCTGATCGATAGTTAGCAGCGTGGTTGCTGTTGTGGAGACTCAATGTAAAACCGCTCCAGCGTTCGCGGATTTCGGAGTCACCGTATTATTTGGCTTATACACTGTTGTACTTGTTCTAGAACATCGGTATTTAGGATTTCTAGTGTAAATTCTGTAAAGCTTATGACTTGTAATTACTGGATTTTGGGAAGATGTGTAAGGTGTAGAGACTTATTTCAAGAAAAAAAACACTTAAATGATTCTTGTATTATGATTAATGTTTAATAATGACAGGCTTACCTAGTCCTTTAGACTAGGTGCCGTCACGATACCCAACAGAGGGGAAATTGGGTCGTGACATCATTGTTGTCTTCTATAATTACTTGCCTCGTTATATTGTTGTAAGCCTTGTTGCAATCATGTTTGGGAAAGTATTAGTTGTTTTCCTTGGTTTCATTGTGGTACATAAAGACCGAGTGGGTTGACATTATTTTTACGAGATGTAAATATATATATATATATATATATATATATATATATATATATATATATATATATATGTATATATGTATGTATATATATGTATGTATGTATGTATATATATGTATGTATGTATGTATATTCCTGTTGGTTCATTTTGAGATATTATTTATGAAGTTTGTGAGAACTACCGTTTATTGTTCATGACTGTTGAGACAAAAAGTATTATGAAAGGCTTGGCCTGAATTGTGAAAGATTTGATATAAATGAATATATATGACTATGATAAGGATGGAAAGGAGAAATAAATATATATGACTGTGATAAGAGTGGACAGGGAAAATAAATATATATGACTATGATAAGGGTGGACAGGGAAAATATAAATATATGAGATAAGGGAGGTTAATTATGCTTTACTGATTTTTATTACAGAGATTTGGAAGTTTATTGTTTTATCCTACCATTTTCCCATATCTTGCAAATTTGGTTATTTTAAATTAAAAGTTTGGAAACTTGGAAAGTTGTGTGAAATTTTGGTGAAAGCCGAGGCCTGGAATAGGCGACTGAGTTATTTTATTTATTCATTGTTGCAGTCATATTTTCTTGTTTGCCTAGAACTGTTTTATTACTTTATTATATACATATGTCGCAGGTTAAGTTATAATTGCCCCGCGTTAGTCTCGTCACTACTTCGTCGGCGTTAGGCTCGGCACTTACTCAGTACATGGGGTCGGTTGTACTGATACTACACTCTGCACTCTTTGTGCATATCCACGTACCGGCCAACAGTAGAGATTTTAGTAGCGGCTAGGGCTGTGCACAGATTGGATCGGATCGGATTTAGCACATTCGGATTCGGATTTTGGATTTCGGATTCTAAAAAATGCAATCTGAATCCGATCCGAATAATATCGGATCGGATTCGGATTTTAAAGTTTGGATCGGATCGGATTTCGGATTATTATTATGCCTCAAAATTGCAAACTAATATATATATATATATTTTCTTTGTAAAAGAGGCAATGCATTAAGAAAAATTCATGTTTATACAATTATGAGAGTACTATGGTGCCAATATAGCTAAATATAGCAATTGTAAAGGTAATAAATTGGAGGAAGATGTAAAGAAAGTATTGGCTATCCGAAATTAAAGTGTAGTATTTATACATTGCCTAATAATTTCGGATTTCGGATCGGATCAGATCGGATTAACATATACCAATCTGAATCCGATCCAAAATCCAAAATTTAAATAAACACAATCCGAAATCCGATCCAATCCGAAATCCGAAATTGAATAGATCGGTTCGGATTTCGGATATCCGATCTAAATAAACAGCCCTAGTAGTGGTTATCTGTTATCCGGAGACACGAGGTATATCTGCCGGCATTCGCAGATCCCAAGAGTCTTCTCTTAGTTCGTAGAGACTGTTTTATAATTTTCCTAAAACAGCTATATTATTTCTTTCAGCCCATTAATTGTAGTATTCTTTAGTAGTTTCTGAATTATGACATCAGACCCTGGGGCAGTCTTAGAGTTATTGATATAATTAGTTCGTGTCTCGATTTATTTATTTGTTTATTAATATTTGGAGTTATTCTTTGGAAACCATTAGATTAAGTTTACTTTAAATTTATTTTATTATGTTTAAATGGATAATCAAAGAAAAATAGCTAATTGAACTCTAACATTGGCTTGTCTAGCAAGGGTGGTGTTAGGCGCCATCACGATCCCTAAGGTTGGGAATTTGGGTTGTGACAATTCTATACATATAAATATTTATTGTAATACAATTTATAAATATTTCTTACAAGTTTTCACAGTTTTATCTTTTAACGTAGTATTTCAAATTTGGACTTAACATTCTTGAATGGTAAATAAATTTTAAAGCCCATAAATATAGTAACTCAAACAAAGTTTAAATCAATACTAATGCTAACAAAAGAAATTCAATTCAATACTAGTAATGATGATAGTGTTGGATAATAATTTTAGTTTTACATTGGTGTATAATGAAAATGCATAACTTAGTTTATCTTTTTCTTTAGTGCTTAGTTATGTAAATAATATTAGTGTTATTACTTATACTTATTTTAGTATGTCCGATATAGTATTTTTAGATTATGTTAATTTTTATTATGGCTTATTAATTAGCAATATTTGTGTTATGTCATTTTATTATTTTATATTTGTTATTGAATATTTTTGTGTAAAGCTATGACTTATCTCATATTATTGTATTAATTTCTTGAAAAATATATTACGTAGTTGTATTTTACTAGGACTTAAGAAATATTTGGAGCACAAGATACATATTTTTTGCTATGAAAAATTTACCGAAAAAACCCGAAAACCCAAAAAAAACCCAAAACAAATTGAGAAAAACCGAGATTGAAAAACCCGACTTCATTGGTTTGGTTTGGTTTATAAATTTAAAAGCCCGACACCATTGATTTTGTATGATAATTGAAAAATCCGAATCAACCTGACCTATGTACACCCCTAATACCCACTTTTAAGGCCATCATTAAAATTATACTTGTATTGCATAAAATTTTGCAAAGTATATCCGCTCGGATTTGAAGTAGTTCAATCCCTTTAATGCAACTTCAGAAATAAAATCTAAAGTTTTTCTATCTTTCAAATGTAACCTCAGAAATTCGAATCCGAAGTAGTTCAATCTCTTCAATGCAACTTCAAAAATCAAATATGAAATTCTTCTATCTTTCGAATGCAACTTCAGAAATTCAAATTTTAAGTAGTTCAATCAATTGCATGCAACTTCAGTTTCGAATCTTAAAATCTGAAAGATAAACATGTTTTCCAAATTTCAACAATCCAATACACGAATCAATAAGCGAATCTACTCCAAATGAGCTCAAATTTGAAACATAACCTTCAAATATCATAAAGAAAAAATCAGAATCGTCAAATATCAAACAATAACAAATTTAACTAAATCATTTTGCAACTAATAAAAAGAAGAAGAAACTCTATGCACAAAGAAGAAGAAAATAACTGTAAAGAAGAAGAGAAAAGTACATGCATCTGAAGCTATTCAAAAATTAGTTATCAGTTAAATATTATTAAAAAAATTAATACAAATTCAATGAATGGCGCAAAATTGGGTGCCACATGAAAATTTACAGATTGAAGGATAATTGATGGACAGTTGTAACGACCCGGTCGTTCGTTCTGAGTATTTATAGCCTAATTTCCCCCATCTATGCTTATTTATATGTTGTTCAGTTGTGTCGAGTTGGTAAGTTTGGGTTCGGAGGAGTTTTGGAGTGAAATGACCATTTAGTTTCTTAATTAGAGAGCTATGTTAAAAAGTCAACCGGAAGTTGATCTATGAGTAAAGAAACTCGGATTTGGATTTTTATTATTTGGTTAGCTTTGTTGGGTGATTTTAGGCTGAGGAGTATGTCTGGAATATAATTTAGAGGTTCGTGGTAGAATTAGGCTTGAATTGGTGAAAGTTGGAAATTTTGCGATTTTGGTCGACAGTGGAAAAAAAAATTAGATATCGGGGTCGGAATGGAATTCCAGAAGTTAAAGTAGGTTTGTAGTGTTATTTGTGTGTGGGTGCAAAATTTGAGGTCATTCGGACGTGGTTTAATAGGTTTCGGCGTCGTTGGCGAATTTTAGAAGTTCAGTAGTTCTTAGGCTTGAATTCGAGGTTGATTTAGCGTTTTGGTGTTGTTTTGGGTGTTTCGAAGGTTCGATTAAGTCCAAGAAGTGATATATGACTTTTTTGAATTATTTGTTAAGGTCCAAGGACCTCGGGTGAGTTTCGAATAGGTTTGGGTTGTGTTGCACTTGTTTTTTTTTTATGTTTTGACGTCGTTTCTTCAAGCATAAAGAATATCATATTAAACAAATGAGCTCCGATTTCTAGTTTAAATGAAGCATTAGATCTGTATCGTAATTATGGACCAGTAGCAAAAAGAATCGTCGAATTTGGACATCGTATGAGAATTTTATGGTCATTTTACTAAGTTTGCCAGATTTTTCAGATTAATTACGAAATTGTCACTGACGATGTATTTAAAAATCTGCACGATTTGCAAATATTAAAACCTACATATCTCCTTCATTATAAGGTCAAATTGAGTGATTCAAAAGCCTAACTTGACTAGAATTTCACAGGGAAGCCATTGGAGGCATAAAAAGTGAGTTTCGGGATTGTTTTCCATGAGAAACAAGGTGAAATAACTGACAGAAAAATATATAAAACTAGGGTTTGTTCATTTGGTCATATTTTGAGTTGAGGAGCTCGGATTTGAGCGATTTTGGAGGTGATTTTCACTATAGGGATTCGGATTTGATTGATGATTTTAAAGTGAAATTGAGGGAGTTAGGGCTTGAGTTTTGGAGAGTTTTAGGTAGGGATTTGATGGACCAAACGGAGTCCGATTTTGATAAATTTTATATGGTTAGACTCAGGAGAGGATGACGGATTTGATTCTGCCATTGTTTACTATTTTCGAGATGTGGGCCCGGGGGCCAGATTTTGGCCGATTTCGGATTTTTGGCATATTTTGTAGTTTTTATTGTGGAATTTGATTCGTTAGCCTATGTTGATGGTATTAATCTGATTATGGTCATATTCGAAGTTGTTGGAGACCAAGTCTAGAGACGAGAGCATCCCGTGGTAGGATTTTACGCTGTTAAGGTAAGTAACAGTTTTAACTCTGGCTTTGAGAGTATAAACCCGGAGAATTTTGATATTGTGTGATTGTTTAGAGGTGATACCCACGATAGGTGACGGGCTTGTGGGTGTATACCTCGAGGGATTGAGACTTGGTCCGTCCCATGAGGCCTCATGGCCATCATTTGTATTTACGTAGTTACTTGTTGTTGAACTTGTATGCCTCATGTTAGAGATCAGGCTTAGGCTTTATTCATGCTCACATTATTTGTACTCAGTCGTAGAAATTATGGTTCATGTTTACCTCAGTCTCTATTATTTTGTTGATATGTTGTGATACTTGATGTAGGTTGTGTCCCCTTATTTGTTGTGAATTGTAAGGCTGGAGAGGTACATGACTGAGTGAGGCCGAGGGCCTAGATGTGAGGATATTAATACCATAGCGAATGAGATGTCTGCTTAGCACATGAGCTATCCGTGCGGATCCAGGAAATTGATATTATAGCGCGTGAGCTATCCGCATAGCACGTGAGCTGTCTGTGCGGATCCAGTATTGATATGGTAGCACGTGAGTTGTTCGTGTTTAGCGCAGAGTGTTGCGTGCTGAGTGTGAGTGCTGAGAAATGGAATGACACTCCTGTGAGGCCGTATTCAGTTTTGTTGTTGCTGTATTATCTGTTAAATTTCTTTATAGCATTTACTAAGTTATGGGAATTTACTTGTTTATACATGTTATTGATAAATTGTGAAGAAATAAATAATTGGGCTGTTTTGCTTAGCTCGTCACTTCTACTCAGTTCCTTAGTTATTTCTGTTACTATTGAGTCGATTATACTCATACTACATGATCACGCTCAACTATGTCTTCTGTAAAGACTAAACGGGCGTTGCAAATATAAATCTGGGGTATTAAGCCCAAAGTCGATCCCACGAGGAATTGAACGTATCAATCGAATTTATTAAATACTAAACTGGTGTATAGTCAAGTTTCTTAAGACTGTTAAATATCAAGTTGTGGTGTTTAACTAATTCTACTAACAAAATAATCACCTAGTAATTAATCTAACAATTTAATGTAAAC
>ML395648.1:0-11013 GCA_005239525.1 Nicotiana knightiana | reverse complement strand
TTGAAAAGAAAAAAAAAACTTTTTTGGAGAGAGGAGGTGGGGTGGGTAGGCATGAGGTGGGATTAGGTGGGTGAGTGTGAGGGTGTGGGCTAGATTGGTGAGGATGGGGAATAAAATAGGAAGGTTGAGACTGAGTTTCAAAAATATTTTCCTTTCTCTTGATAAAAAATATATTTTTCTCCATACCGAATACACCCGTTATAGATGTTATATTAGGTTCTTCAAAAAAATTCACTATCTCTTATGACGTAACGAAGGTCAAAAGCTATAAAGAGAAGAAGAGTTTGACTTTTTTTTTTCCAGAATTTTAAGGAATCAATTAAATATTATTCCTAACATTTACCATTCCCGGGGACAAGAGGTAAGAGCCTCGGCGACATCACTCTTTAGCTCCCATCTCCGCTAGGCTGAGAGGTGACCTCCTCTATTTATTATTTTAAAATTTACAGTATAGAATTTAATAATATCAGATTAATCACCTAGCTGCTGCTGCTAAATAACCTTAGCTTTTATAATCAAGTACTCCACATGCCTCAATTTATATGGCACAATTTCTTTAGGCACGGAACATAAGATAAAAGATACTTCTAAAAATTATGGTCTAAATTAAATTTTAGGTATTTATGTAACCGTAAATTATCTTATTAAAGGTGTAAAGTTAAATTATTTTTATACATAAAAATGTGACATTCTTTTTAATAAAAACTAACAGGAAAGTATGCCAAATATTAGTAAAAAATATAGGAAAATGGCTTTTCTAACTTATGGACAGATGTACTTTTTCTTAATGTTCTATCAAATGATGTGTTTTCTTTAATTGTAAAAGATAATCTCGTTGAATATCTAAAACTTCGTAAACGAACTTTGCGGACAACTAAACGTAAACTAGTCTTAAAATGCATATGTTGACTTTCAGGTCCTTTGAAACCGCTAACTAAATTCAAGAAGCGAATAATCTGCGAACTTATTAACATAATGTCAACCAATCCAATCATATATATATATATATATATATATATATATATATATATATTATTCGTTATATTTTATGTCATATTATTTTTTTATTAATTCGTTTAAAAAATAAACATATTCTATATTTAAACATTAATAATTTTATTGTAAATTAAATAATATATTTTTATAACCACATAAATATATGATATGTCTAGAAGCATAAATTTTGAATTTATTTTTGAAAAAAAAAAATTAATGTCAGATCAAACTAACTCACATAAATTAAAACAATGAATAATATTTTCTAAGAAATTTGTCAATGAATATTCCTTCTCTCCATTGACATTAAGCACACCTTTCAAGTCTAAGGTTCATTTAACCAATATTTATTTGGTAGTTTGGTTTATGTACTTCTGCTCTAGACACACTTTTAAGTGAGGAAGACATAAATAACACTTATAAAAAATTTATTTTAGGTATACTTAGCCTTAAAATTAAATACTTATTCAGCCTCCAAAGTCAAAACCTTATTGATTATTCTTTGGGGGGCCATTTAATAAATATATCCAAAAGAAACACCCCATTGTCTATCCTTTGAGCAATTTTCTTTAAAATGCCACCCTGAGGCGTGACTTCCAACTACCTACGACATTTGCTATTTATATTATGCATTTGCCCCTCATTTTTTCTATGACTCAGGCAACCACCTTTGCCTCTATCAACTACTATCTATTTTCTCCCGGGACGAATTTAAAATTTAAGTTTTATGAGTTTATATTTAATATTTATTATAAAATTTTTAAAAAAATTAAGTATAAATTTATATTTTGCGTCAAAAATTTTAGGTTCAAATGAACTTGGTATGCGAAAGCTACATCTGCCTCTTGAATTCTTCTCGGCTGCTTTTCACACAAATAACTTTAGTTAAATTCTTACATTTCCCGAGGAAAATGAAACATAAGAGAAATATAAAAATTTTACACTAGTTGTATGAGGTATTTTTTTTATCTTACAATTTTGTGGACCCAAATTTTTGTGAACCCAAAAATATAAAATTCGGATTCATAAATTTGTAAGACAAAAAAAAAAATCTCAACAATTAATGTGAGTCGTAGGAGGCTCACAATAATACTTCTCATAAAAATATGTTATGTTTCATCTTGTGCTTATGTTATGTCATGTCAGAAACTGGCAGTCTCAGCCTTTCGTTAGGAACCAAACATGACACTGGAAATTGTACTGTAAACAAGTTATCGAAAATAAATACTCCTAAGTCATTATAGTTATATACTATGCACTATAATACTAGGCCGTATAATTATTACCCTAATAACTACTAGCCTAAGTTATTTTCAAATACTCTTAATCTTTTTTTTCCCTCTTCATGGAGAAGGGGAAGGGGACGAAAGGTACTAAACTAAAAGGAACCAAGTAAAGACAAGTCCATTTGTTATTTGTGTATATTTCAATTTATGTAATGCATTTTAACTAGACACGTAGTTAGAAAGATTTTTTTTTTTTTTGAAATTTGTAATTTAAAATAAAGTATATTCATGTCATTATAAATTATTTCATTAAAAATAAAGTAAGATATAGCTACATTAGTATAGAATTCATTTTATTTTCCACTTGGCGGTTTTTTGGTAAAAACATGACGTATGACAACCAGTAGAATAGCTTGTTATTTTGATTTACCAACAACGTTAAGTCCCTCTCAGCCTCTCTCTGGTGATCCTGGATAAGTATTAGTAATAAAATAATATTCTTTTATTAGCAAAATAATAACCTTACGAGAAACATATGCGTAATAACATGAATTATAAGATATAGTATATACTTTCTCCTTTTAGCAAGCCAATTGAACACTATTTATCCAAAAGAAACGGATCTGGCTCCTCTGCAGAGTTGGCCCATGAATAGCTTGCACGTTCCTCCTTCCCAATTTAAGGGACAAGATTTATTTGATTAATAACTACAACCTTAACTCAGATTTAACATTATAATAATAATTCTCTCCACCGCATTAGTTAATAGTTATCCTTTTGGCTTTTGTTTTAGTATTTCGTTTCAGCAAATTTTCTTTGAAAAGCCACCCTGTGAAGTGTGACTTCCAACCCACCTGCGACATTTGCCATTTATATTCATTTTCCTCTCACTCAAAGCAACCATCTTTTGGCCTTTACAACTATCCATCTCCTCTTTTCTTTCACACAAATACACAAGAATCATTAAGTCAAATTCTTGAGGAAAATGAAGCATAAGAGAAATATACTCTGTTTCCTCTTATGCTTATTTTGTGTCATGTCAGAAACTGGCACAGTTTCAGCTACACGTCCGTTGAACTCAAATGTTGGAATCAGTCCAAAGTTAGCGATACTACTCGCTTGTCTCGTATTATTCTTGATGGCTGTTATCTTCATATATATACGTCGTATGAGCCCTGATTCCTTTGATGAATCAATGGGTTTTTACTTCTTTCGCCACCGACCTGTTTCCCGTGGACTCGAGCCCAATATCATCGAAACTTTGCCGGTATTTGTCTACTCCGATATCAAAACCCTAAAGATTGGCAAATCTATCCTAGAATGTGCTGTTTGCTTAAACGAGTTCGAAGATGAAGATACTCTCCGCCTTCTTCCTAATTGTTGCCACGTGTTCCATCCTGAATGTATTGATGCTTGGCTTGCCTTTCGTACCAGTTGCCCTGTTTGCCGTGCAAATCTCAAAACAAAACCTGCGGGTAAACTTCAAGAAACAGATGACGTTGAGTCTCAGAATGTCAGCTCAGTTGTATCACATCTAGAACCAGAAGAAATAATAAACCACTCTTCTCAAACGCCGCCGCCCGTTCATAATCATACGCCAAATAAGGCGAGAAGTAAGACACCTGATTTTCGGCACCTTGCACCAACATCAACACCAAGAAGGCCAAAGATTTTTGGGATGTTCAATCGATCTCACTCGACGGGTCACTCGTTGATTCAACCTAGTGAAAATTTGGAGAGGTTTACTCTAAGATTACCTGATGATGTTCGTAAAAGATTGATAGATTTAAGCTTGAGTAGGGCCTACAATGGCGCCGTAGCTTTTTCTCCAGCGAGAAATTCAACCAAGGGGTACCGGTTCGAACCGGAGGGGGGCCGGTTAAGCTTGAGTAGGGCCTCCAATGGCGCCGTAGCGTTTTCTCCAGCGAGAAGTTCAACTAAGGGGTACCGGTTTGAACCGGCGGATCGTCGGTTAAGCAAGCTCCGGTTTCTACCGACTCCGCCTATGTTGTCTAGATCCGGTTCGTCGAAAGAGGAGAAGGGTGTGAAACAGCCGAAGAGTCTGCTGAAGTCCGTTAAGTCGCCGTTAAATTTGTTTTGCGGGACGGAAAAGGACGATACGGGAGAAAGATCTTTTACTTATTTAAGATCAAGTAGTAATTCAAGTTAGATAATTTTCCGTTTCATTTTATTTGGATCTCACATGGAGCAAAGCCTCATCATGAATCCGTTTACTTTTTTCACACAATTAATTACTCTCTTGTATATAGTTATTGGATAGTGGAGGCGTCATAATCAATGACTTGGTTTCTTTACTATAATTACGAGTTTTTCTGTCGGTTGCTTCTCGTTCTACAGGAACACAAACAATTTGGATATGAGAGCTTTGGTTGTTTTACACAGTACTTTGTTCACGATGAACTTTAGAGGTCCCTTGCAACACCGTAAATATCACATTCTATTGTCACAAGTGAGGTCTCGGGTCCCTTGAGAAATAAGTACTTTTTTTATTTTATTTTAAATGACACACATTTGTGAAACAAGTAATTAATGATTAGGATAAAAATAAAAATATATAATATTTTCTGGATTTACTAAAATTAATAAGTAAAATAAAAATATATTTTAGTATAATGACAAGTAAAAACGAACAAGGTCATTATTTTATTTGAAGTTGACAACATGCCCTACAATTTTCCTTCCATATCAAGTTTGTACTAAAGTTATAAATTTATTTAAAAAATTTAAACGTTAATTAGTAAATCGTATAGAAGATTAGGTCATATAGTTATCAACCGTGAAAGAGACTAAACTCGAAGTAACCTTGCAATAAGGGAAAATTACGTTGTATTGTCGATCTCAAAAAAATAATTGAAATTATATATATATATATAAATATATTGTTATATAATTTGTATTGCTGTACAATCAATAAAGCATTAAACCTTCTGAACTAAAACCAGAAACAGAAAATTAGTAAAACAAAATTATCGAAATAAATTCTGTAAAACAGTGTAGGAATAAATCGAGCCCACTGAATGCACAGTGTGTCCTTAAGGAAATTATTCCCCTCAAGTACCCGAGGTGTTGGAATATTATCCTCCCAGGATAGAACGATTTAACTCACCAGTGTATTGGTACCAAAAACTCTGGTGAACGGCGAATCACTCAATGGTCGTAAAACACACTGGAATATATTGTGAAGAAGAAGAAGAAGAAGATCAGAAAATTTAGTAAGTAAAAATTCTGGGATTCAAGGCATATTTATAGACCATTTTACACTGATTCTGAAAAGGTTTGTAACCTTTCAGAGCATCCATAGCTGTTGAAAAACGAACTAGATCGGACCGGGTCGCGGGTCATGGGTTATTCCGGATTGAATTTTCGTTAATTATTAAATTAATTAAATAATTTGAAAGTAATTTTGTCTAAAAAGATTAATCAATCAATCATTGACCAAATCCGAATCCGAAGCCGAAGCCGAGTCGAGCGAGCGACGACGACGACGGCGCGATGCTTGCCTTCATCTCAACTCTTTAAGAGCTAAAAGAAGAGCAATTGAATATATACCCATCAAAAGTCTTTTCTTCCTCCAATATGGGACAATGTCCCTTTGCCAAGGACGGAAACTCAAATATTTCATTTTCCCTCCATTTCCCATTCGCCCTTTTTAANTTTGTTTGATCTCTTTGAACCTAGCTCTTGGGATCTCCAGTCTGCTAGGTAGAGTTACCACCATGATGACTTGTCCTAAGCCTTAACCCCATTCCATTTGATGATCTTTCAACTACCTCTCTAGATAGGCCTTTTATAAGTGGATCCGACATGTTATCTCTTGACTTTACGTAGTCAATTGTGATAACACCACTAGAGAGTAGTTGTCTAATGGTATTGTGTCTCCGTCGTATATGACAAGATTTTTCGTTATACATAACGCTCCCAGCCCTGCCTATGGCCGCTTGACTATCACAACGTATACAAATAGGTGCCAAAGGTTTGGGCCAAAATGGAATATCTTCCAAAAAATTCCGGAGCCATTCAGCTTCTTCACCGTCCTTATCTAAAGCTATGAATTTAGATTCCATTGTAGAACGGGCGATGCACATTTGTTTGGACGATTTCCAAGAAACTACTCCACTCCCAATTGTGAAAACATATCCACTCGTGGATTTAACTTCAGATGATCCGGTGATGCAATTTGCATCACTATATCCCTCGATCACAGAGGAATATTTGTTATAATGCAAAGCATAGTTTTGGGTATGTTTCAGATACCCCAAAACTCGTTTCATTGCCATCCAATGTATTTGATTGGGATTACTTGTAAATCGACTCAGTTTGCTAATAGCACATGCTATATCTGGTCGCGTACAATTCATTATATACATCAAACTTCCCAATACTCTTGCATAGTCCAGTTGTGAGTCACTTTCACCTTCATTCTTTTGAAGTGCATAACTCACGTCAATTGGAGTCTTGGCAATTTTGAAATCCAAATACTTTAACTTGTCAAGTACCTTTTCAATCTAGTGAGACTGTGATAATGCTAGACCTTGTGGAGTTTTGTAAATTCTGATTCCTAAGATCACATCAGCAACTCCTGAGTCTTTCATGTCGAATTTTCTAGCCACCATGCGTTTTGTAGCATTTATATCTGCCATACTTTTTCTCATTATCAACATGTCATCAACATATAAACAAACAATGACTTCATGACCTGAAGTGTTTTTAATGTAAATACATTTATCACACTCCTTAATTTTAAACCTACTTGCCAACATTGTTTGGTCAAATTTGGCATGCCATTGTTTGGGTGCTTGTTTAAGTCCATAAAATGACTTACCAAGTTTGCACACTTTCTTTTCTTTACCAAGAACCACAAAACCCTCAGGTTGTTCCATATAAATCTCTTCCTCCAATTCACCATTTAAGAAAGTTGTTTTAACATTAATTTGATGGATTTCAAGACGATATACGCCCGCTAGTGCCACTAACACCCTAATAGATGTTATCCGCGTTACTGGCGAGTAAGTGTCAAAGTAATCAAGGCCTTTCTTTTGTATATAACCTTTGACAACAAGTCTTGCCTTATATTTGTCAATAGTGCCGTCAGCTTTCATTTTCCGTTTAAAGATCCATTTCGAACCTAAAGGCTTATTTTTCGGAGGAAGATCAACCAATTCCCATGTATGGTTATCCAAAATTGATTGAATCTGACTATTGATTGCCTCTTTTCAAAATGATGAATCAGAAGACGACATAGCTGCTTTAAAAGTTTGAGGTTCATTTTCAAGAAAGAATGTCACAAAATCTGGTCCAAGGGAAGTAGATGTTCTTTGACGTTTACTACGCCTTGGATCTTCTACACTTGGAGTATTTTCCTTTGGTTCTTCCCGAGGTGGTTTAGGTCTTTCACTTAACGAATCGCATTCAATTTTATACGGATAGATGCTTTCAAAGAATTCAACATTATCTGATTCCATTATCGTATTAACATGAATCTCGGGATTATTGAATTTATGAACCAAAAGCCGACATGCTTTACTGTTTCTAGCATATCCAATGAAAACACAATCTACTATTTTTGGTCCGATTTTAACCCTTTTAGGTAAAGGAACTTGTACCTTTGCTATACACCCCCACACTTTGAAATATTTCAAGTTGGGTTTTATTCCTTTTCATTTTTCATATGGAATAGATTGCGTTTTGCTGTGGGGTACTCTGTTGAGTTTTCGGTTAGCTGTAAGGATAGCTTCCCCCCACAAATTCTGCGGTAATCCGGAACTTATTAATAAAGAATTCATCATTTCCTTTAATGTTCAATTTTTCTTTTCCGTAATTCCGTTGGATTGAGGTGTGTACGGTGCAGTAGTTTGATGGAAAATTCCATATTCCGAACATATTTCTGCAAACAGAGATTCATATTCTCCATCTCTATCACTTCTAATCGTTTTGATCTTTTTATTCAATCATATTCTCCACTTCATTCTTTTATTGCTTAAATGCTTCAATTGCTTCATCCTTACTATTAAGAAAATAAACATAACAATATCTAATGCAATCGTCAATAAAAATAATAAAATACTTTTTCCCACCTCGAGATGGTGTCGACTTTATATCGCAAATATCAGTATAAATTAAGTCTAAAGGATTTGAATTCCTTTCAACAGACTTATAAAGATGTTTTGCACACTTAGATTCAACACATATTTGACATTTCGATTTATTACACTCGAATTTAGGCAATACTTCTAAATTAATTAATTTCCGCAAGGTTTTACAATTGATATGTCCTAAACGAATATTCCATAAATCATTTGACTCCAATAAATAAGAAGAAGCTCAAACTTTATTCATACTGTCAACAACCATTGCATTGAGTTTGAAAAGGCCCTCCATGAGATAGCCTTTTCCAACATACATTTCATTCTTGCTTACAACAACTTTATCAGAAACAAATACACATTTGAATCTATTCTTCACAAGTAAAGAAGTAGAAACTAATTCTTCCTAATAGTAGGAACATGAAGAACGTTGTTGAGCGTTAACACCTTGCCAGAAGTCATCTTCAGGAATATCTTCCCATAACATTCAATCTTGGTTGTTGCATTATTTTCCATGGAAATCTCTTCTTCGGGACTAGCAATAGAGTAAGTCGCAAATGCTTCTTTGACAGCACAAACATGTCGAGTGGATCCAGAGTCAATCCACCACTCCTTCGGATTTTCAACTAGGTTGCATTACGAAAGCATTGCACAAAGATCATCAATGTCATCATTCTTCTCCACTATGTTGGCTTGTCCCTTCTTCTTATCCGTTTTCGGGAGACGACAATCAGGGCTTTTGTGACCAACTCTTCCACAATTGTAGCAGCTGCCCTTGAATTTCTTTTTATTCTACTCGTTAGTCTGTCCAGAAGATCTCTTCCTCTTCTTACTTTTTGGAGCAGTCCCATGATCGTTGAATTTCCATGAGACTTCTTCTCAGCTGTCTTGTTGTCTTCCTCAATCTTGAGACGTATCACAAGATCTTCCAACTTCATTTCTTTGCGCTTGTACTTAAGATAGTTCTTGAAATCTCTCCACGAAGGAGGTAATTTTTCAATCATTGCAGCCACTTGAAATGCTTCATTCACGACCATACCTTCAGCAATAAGATCGTGAAAAATAAGTTGAAGTTCCTGAACTTGGGTTCCCACAGTTTTGTTGTCTATCATTTTATAGTCTAGAAACTTGGCAACCTCGAACTTCTTCAAGCATGCATCTTCCGTCTTGTACTTCTTCTCAAGTGCGTCCCATTATTCTTTTGAAGTATTCATCGCACTGTACACATTTTACAAGTCATCCTCTAAAACACTTAAAATAGCCTTTGCAAAGAAAATCTGCCTGCTTCCACGCCTCAATAATCATGAATTTCTCGTTGTCCGGCATGTCCGCAGCAGGCACTAGAGGTTCTTCACTAGTGAATTTCTGCATACCAAGTGTGGTAAGCCAAAAGAACACCCTTTGCTGCCATCCCTTTGAAGTTGGGTCCAGAAAATTTCTCCGATTTCTCTGCCGGTTGAACAGTAGTTCGACTTGACGAGGCTGTCGTCGTTGCCGCAACAGTCGCAGAAGAATTTCCATTATCAATTGACATTTCTCACTGTCAACAACAAAAGAGTTCAATTAATGGAAAAACAAGAACAATAAATGATACTGTAATTAAAAATAAAAGTACGTCTAATAAATTAATATTGAAGTTTTTATATATTGTTTCACAGAAAACGATGAAGTTTTTATGTTCTTCAAATCATTTTCTGAATTTCAATATTCTGATGAAGTTTTTATATCTTCGAATCAGAATAGTAAAATTCAGAAGGAGTAGAAAACTACAAATGTTTTAATCTCCACAAACAGAATACAGAATAAAAAAAATCTAATTTCCTTAAGATTGTTATACAATCTGTATTGTTGTAAAATCAATAACGCATTAAACTTTCTGAACTAAAACCAGAAACAGAAAGTTAGTAGATCAAATATCAAAATCAATTTTGAAAAATAGTGTAGGAATAAATCGAGCCCACTGAATGCAAAATGTGTCCTTAAGAAAATTATTCCCCTCAAGTACCCGAGGTGTTAAAATATTATCCTCCCAGGATAGAGCGATTTAACTCACCAGCGTATTGGTACCAAAAACTCTGGTGAACAGCGAACCACTCAATGGTCGTAAAACACACTGGAATATATTGTGCAGAAGAGGAAGAAGAAGATGATCAGGAAATTTAGTAAGTAAAAATTTTGGGATTCAAGGCATATTTATAGACCATTTTACACTGATTCTAAAAAGGTTTGTAACCTTTCAGAACATCCATAGCTGTTGAAAAACGAACTGGACCGGACCGGGTCGCGGGTCATGGGTTATTCCAGATTGAATTTTTGTTAATTATTAAATTAATTAATTAAATAATTTCAAAGGAATTTTGTCCAAAAAGATTAATCAATCAATCTTTGACCAAATCCAAATATGAACCCGAATTTGAAGCCGAGCCGAGCGAGCGATGACGACGACGGCGCGAGGCTTGCCTTCATCTCAACTCTTTAAGAGCTAGAATAAGAGCAATTGAATATATACCCATCAAAAGTCTTTTATTCCTCCATTATAGGACAATGTCCCTTTGCCAAGTAGGGAAACTCAAATATTCATTTTTCCTCCATTTTTCATTCACGCTCTTTAAGCTACACCAAGCTTAAAATTAAGCTCTACCAAGCTTAAACCCCCCCTCCCACACACACACACACACACACACACA
>ML395641.1:0-11091 GCA_005239525.1 Nicotiana knightiana | reverse complement strand
TCCCTTTCCATGTTGTCCCAGTAGTAACCTGCTCTGATCACCTTTTGAATCAAAGAATCGGCACCAGAGTGATTTCCGCAGGTGCCCTCGTGGATTTCTCGAAGCACATAATCAGTGTCTACTGGTCCCAAGCATACTGCCAGGGGCCCATCGAAGGTTCTTCTGTATAGAGCTCCACTCTCGTCGAGTGAAAATCGGGCTGCTCTAGTCCGAAGGGCCCTCGATTCTTTTGGATCTGTGGGCAGTTTTCCACTTACCAAATAGTCGATGTATTTGTTTCTCCAATCCCATGCCAGGCTGGTGGAATTGATTTCGGCATGGCCTTCTTTGATAACTGATTTGGATATCTGAACAACAGCCCAGGGGAGTACGTCATCTTCCTCGACGGATGACCCTAGGTTTGCGAGTGCATCGACCTTACTGTTCTGCTCCCGAGGTACATGGAGCAGATTCCATTCTTTGAAACAACCAAAGTGGTTTGAAGTTTTTCTAGGTACCGTTGCATCTTATCCTATCGAACCTCGAAACTCCCGTTTGCCTGATTTACTACCAGAAAGGAATCACATTTGGCCTCGACGACTTCTGCTCCCAGGCCTTTGGCTAGCTCGATACATGCAATCATAGACTCATACTCAGCTTCGTTGTTAGTCAACTTTGCAGTTTTTATAGATTGTCTAATCACGCCACCTGCAGGTGGCTTCAGAATTATGCCGAGCCCGAATCCTCTCATATTTGAGGCACCGTCGGTGAATAAAGTCCACACCCCCGATGATGCAGCGGTTTTTAGCAAAATTTCTTTTTCTACCTCGGGCATGAGGGCAGGCGCAAAATCGGCCACGAAGTCGGCCAGAATTTGGGATTTTATAGCCGTTCGGGGTTGATATTCAATATCGTACCCCCCGAGCTCGATGGCCCATTTGGCGAGCCGGCCTGACAATTCAGGTTTATGCAATATATTCCGAAGAGGATATGTTGTTAAAACACATATATGGTGGCTTTGGAAATAAGGTTTCAATTTTCGAGATGCACTTATTAATGCAAGAGCTAATTTATCTAAGTGTGGGTACCTGGTTTCAGGATCTCTCAGGGTTCGACTCACATAGTAGATAGGGAATTGTGTACCTTGCTCCTTTCGAACCAACACGCCACTTACCGCTATCTCAGACACTACCAAATACAGATATAGCGTTTCGTCTTCCTTCGGGGTATGGAGCAAAGGTGGGCTTGAGAGATACCGTTTTAAACCTTCCAAGGCGTGTTGGCACTCCGAGGTCCATTGAAAGTTGTTTTTCTTTTTAAGCAGGGAGAAGAAGTGATGGCTCCGATCTGATGATCTCGAGATAAATCGGCCTAACGCTGCTATCCGCCCGGTCAACAGATGTACTGCCTTTATGTTGTTTACCAATGTAATTTCATCGATAGCCTTGATTTTGTCAGGGTTGATTTCAATCCCCCTGTTNGATACCCCTCAGTATTCGAGGTTGACTAGAGAGAAGCCTTGAATACTTGGTGAGTCATTCTTAGGTAGAATATGGATGTTGACTCATTAAAAACCTCGCCGGTAAAACCCATTTTGGGATAAAATCCGACGAGAGGGAAAAAGAGCGCAACCCATGCTTTAAAACCTAAGGCCTTCGAGCTGGGGGGATGTTTTGATTCCTTTTACTCGCATACCTGCGCATTTGGTTACTGCAAAAGTTTTAAGGAAAGATAGCGAGGATTGTACCTTAGCAATAATAGCGTGTGAGCATTGATATATTCCAATGGTTTGGAAGTTACTCGCCTTCCATGGTGCCTAACTTGTAGGATCCTTTGTCGATTATTTCGAGGACGCAGTACGATCCTTCCCAGCTCGGGCCTAGTTTCCCTTCACTAGGGTTTCGAGTGATTTGGGTGACTTTCCTTAGCACTAAGTCCCTAGTTCTGAAATATCGGAGGTTTTACCTTCGGTTGTAGTATCTTTCAATTCTTTATTTTTCGGTGGCCATCCGGACCAGTGAAGCTTCTCGCTTCTCGTCTAACAGTTTGAGGTTCGTGGTTATGGCCTCATTGTTTGAGTCTTCGGTGTCATATCGGAATCTGGCACTCGGCTCCCCGACCTCGACCGGTATTAAAGCCTCGGACCCGTATACCAAAGAGAACAGCGTCTCTCCGGTGCTTGATTTAGAGGTTGTCCGGTATGTCCATAGTACTTCCGGCAGCGTTTCTGTCCATTTTCCCTTTGCATTTTCTAACTTCTTTTTCAAGTTCCGAATGATGGTCTTGTTTGTGGATTCGGCTTGGGCGTTTGCACATGGGTGGTAGAGCATCGATAGTATTCTTTTGATTTTGTAATCCTTGAGAAACTTTGTTATTTTGCCTCCGATAAACTGCTTCCCGTTATCACACGCTATCTCGTAGGGGATCCTAAATCGGCACATGATGTGATCCCATATGAAGTCGATGCCTTATTTTTCTCTTATCTTTTCATAGGCCTGTGCTTCCACCCAATTTGAGAAATAGTCAGTCATAAATAAAATAAATCTAGCTTTACCTGGTGCCATTGGTAGGGGGCCGACTATGTCCATTCCCCATTTCATGAATGGCCATGGTGATAAGACCGAATGTAGTTGTTCACCGGGTTGACGGATCATGGGCGCGAATCTCTAACATTTGTCGCATTTTCGGACGAATTCTTTGATGTCCCTTTCCATGTTGTCCCAGTAGTAACCTGCTCTGATCACCTTTTGAATCAAAGAATCGGCACCAGAGTGATTTCCGCAGGTGCCCTCGTGGATTTCTCGAAGCACATAATCAGTGTCTACTGGTCCCAAGCATACTGCCAGGGGCCCATCGAAGGTTCTTCTGTATAGAGCTCCACTCTCGTCGAGTGAAAATCGGGCTGCTCTAGTCCGAAGGGCCCTCGATTCTTTTGGATCTGTGGGCAGTTTTCCACTTACCAAATAGTCGATGTATTTGTTTCTCCAATCCCATGCCAGGCTGGTGGAATTGATTTCGGCATGGCCTTCTTTGATAACTGATTTGGATATCTGAACAACAGCCCAGGGGAGTACGTCATCTTCCTCGACGGATGACCCTAGGTTTGCGAGTGCATCGACCTTACTGTTCTGCTCCCGAGGTACATGGAGCAGATTCCATTCTTTGAAACAACCAAAGTGGTTTGAAGTTTTTCTAGGTACCGTTGCATCTTATCCTATCGAACCTCGAAACTCCCGTTTGCCTGATTTACTACCAGAAAGGAATCACATTTGGCCTCGACGACTTCTGCTCCCAGGCCTTTGGCTAGCTCGATACATGCAATCATAGACTCATACTCAGCTTCGTTGTTAGTCAACTTTGCAGTTTTTATAGATTGTCTAATCACGCCACCTGCAGGTGGCTTCAGAATTATGCCGAGCCCGAATCCTCTCATATTTGAGGCACCGTCGGTGAATAAAGTCCACACCCCCGATGATGCAGCGGTTTTTAGCAAAATTTCTTTTTCTACCTCGGGCATGAGGGCAGGCGCAAAATCGGCCACGAAGTCGGCCAGAATTTGGGATTTTATAGCCGTTCGGGGTTGATATTCAATATCGTACCCCCCGAGCTCGATGGCCCATTTGGCGAGCCGGCCTGACAATTCAGGTTTATGCAATATATTCCGAAGAGGATATGTTGTTAAAACACATATATGGTGGCTTTGGAAATAAGGTTTCAATTTTCGAGATGCACTTATTAATGCAAGAGCTAATTTATCTAAGTGTGGGTACCTGGTTTCAGGATCTCTCAGGGTTCGACTCACATAGTAGATAGGGAATTGTGTACCTTGCTCCTTTCGAACCAACACGCCACTTACCGCTATCTCAGACACTACCAAATACAGATATAGCGTTTCGTCTTCCTTCGGGGTATGGAGCAAAGGTGGGCTTGAGAGATACCGTTTTAAACCTTCCAAGGCGTGTTGGCACTCCGAGGTCCATTGAAAGTTGTTTTTCTTTTTAAGCAGGGAGAAGAAGTGATGGCTCCGATCTGATGATCTCGAGATAAATCGGCCTAACGCTGCTATCCGCCCGGTCAACAGATGTACTGCCTTTATGTTGTTTACCAATGTAATTTCATCGATAGCCTTGATTTTGTCAGGGTTGATTTCAATCCCCCTGTTTGATACCATAAAGCCTAAGAATTTTCCCTATCCTACGCCGAAGCCGCATTTCTCGGGGTTGAGCTTCATGTTGTAGCTTCTTAGGATGTCGAAAGTTTCTTGCAAATAAGTCAAATGGTCCTCTGCGCGCAGGGACTTAACTAGCATTTCATCAATGTAAACTTCCATAGATCTGCCTATTTGATGTTCTAACATTTTATTAACTAAGCGTTGGTATGTGGCCCCTGCATTTTTTAGTCCGAAGGGCACTACATTGTATCAGTACGTGCCGTACTTCGTAATGAACGAAGTTTTCTCCCTATCCTCGGGTTCATCTGAATCTGATTATACCCGGAGTAGGCGTCGAGATAGGTGAGAGTCTCGTGGCCGGCCGTGGCATCAATCAATCGATCGATGTTGGGCAGTGGGAATGAATCCTTAGGGCATGCTTTATTTAAGTCCTTATAATCTACGCACATCCTTAATTTGCTCCCTTTCTTGGGGACCACTACAACATTAGCCAAACACTCGGGATATTTTACTTCCTTGATAGACCCTATTTTGAGGAGTTTTGTTACCTCGTATTTCACAAACGCATGCTTTACCTCAGACTGAGATCTCCTTTTTTGCTTCACCGGTTTGAACCTGGGGTCGACGCTCAGTCAATGGGTGGTTACTTCCGAGAAGATCCATGTCATATCTAATTGGGACCAAGCAAAGCAATCAATGTTGTCAATAAGAAATTGAATGAGTTCTTTCCTGAGTTCGGGGGTTAGTCCCGTTCCCAGGTATACCTTTCGATCCGGTAGGTGTTTCACCAGAACGGTTTGTTCCAACTCTTCAACCGTTGATCTTGGTGCATCCGGTTCTTCGGGGACAATGAAAGTTTGAGGAGTGAGGAAGTCTTCCTCTTCATCTTCGGGGGCCAGATTATATTCCGACCCTTCGGAGGTAGAATATACGGGCTTGGGCGCCACGTCGTGCACTGCGAACATTTTTTTTGCAGCGCGTTGCTCCCCATACACTGGTTTTATGCCATCTACTATTAGGAATTTCAACATCTGGTGAAGAGTCGACGGTATCGCCCTAGTGTTGTGTATCCACTGCCTTCCCAGAAGGGCGTTGTATCTCGTGTCCCCTTCGATGACATGAAACCTGGTACCACGAACTGTATTGGACACATCAATTGGGAGGACGATTTCCCCCTTCGTCGTTTCGCTCTCCATGTTAAACCCTCTGAGGGCATTAGAATCAGGTACGATTTGGTCAAGCAGCTTGAGCTGCTCCACTACCCCGAATCTGATTATATTGGTGGAGCTACCTGGATCCACGAGCACACGCTTAATTTGAACGTTATTTAAAAGGAAAGAAATTACCAGCGGATCGCTATGTGGTTGGGATAATGCTTCAACGTCTTCCTCTCTGAACACTATAGTTCTTTTAGGTATACAATTTTGGGTTCGCTCTTTCGTGGCGGTGGGCACTTTGGCCCATTTGAGTATGGGCTCTTGTGGTCCGCGTTCCTCAGGATCGTTGTTTTCACGTGCGTTTACTGAGTTAGACATTTTCTGACCTAAAATTGAAAATTCTAGGACAAGAAAAAGTGTGAAGAATAACTTGTGTTTTTAGAAACCAGCACTAGAACAATCACTATTATTTTTAGCCACACGGTGGGCGCCAAACTGTTTACCTTGAAAATGGTAATTAAAATTGTATTTAATTATGTGGTTCTAAAAATACGTGATCTATTTTAATACCGATTGTTTAGGCAATAGATACTGAGTATGAAGTGAGAAACATGAAATAAGTGCGAAAGAACTAGATTAAGCAAACAAGGCTCCAAAGAGGCCAGCCTCGAGGGTGGTCGGACAGGCCTCAGGGTTGAGCGCGAGGAGCTTAGCTCAGGGCTATCGACGATAGTATAACAGTATTGAAGGCCTTAAGGTTGGCCTATTTGTGATCAATAATAAGCAATAAATGAAGAATAACTCAAGAACACAATAAATAAGAAGAAATAATTTAATGAGACAATTGAAGAGAATGTTTTTGTTAGAGAGCAGAAGATGTTCTTGTATTGAATATCATATATGTTACAAAGTGACAAGGGTCCCCTTTATATATGAGGGGGAATCTCAACATGGTACATGTGTCATTAATGCAAGGAGATATGACTGGTACAGTCATTTGGTGCCACGGTACGGGCCCGTACTATTTTGTGTATTTTGTTAGCTTTAACCACACGCTTTCTAGAACTTCCCGCTTTCCCATAACGTTCTTCGATGCTTGCCCTGCCCCGATGTATATTGACTCCTCGGAATACTTCCTCGAGGGGCATCTCGGGTTAAAATTCGGACTCTGCGTCGATACAGCCGAGGCCAATTCACTCGGAGTGCTAAAGAAGCCAGTGAGGCCACATTCATTTTAATATCAAGTTGTTTTTTCCAATCTAATGGGTATCACTTGGTTATTAAAAACTATGATTATGAACTGTGTTTGGACAACTTTTGGAGAAGTCTTCTGAAAATGTTTCTAGAGAAAACCACTGTTTGGATAATTATTACATTTAAGAAGCTTTTTGGATCCCAAAATTAGTTTAGAAAAAAAAGATCTAATAGACGGAGGATCTAGTCTCAACATATGCCCACTGACCACTCTAAAGAGGTTGGATAAAGTCCTGCACGAGATACGGATGCGAAGCATGAATGTGAAAGCGTTCGATGGATCCCAAAGAGACACAATCAAGGAAATCAACCTCAACCTACAAATGGGACCGATTTGGTTCAATGTCGAGTTCCAAGTGATGGATATATCTGCTACCTATAATCTATTGTTGGGACGACCATGGATACATATCGCTGGGGCAGTGTCTTCTACTCTGCATCAGGCTTTCAAATTTGAATGGAATCATCATGAAGTGATTATCCATGGGGATGGAAGCAACCCTATCTACACCAATCAGACCGTTCCAGTCATTGAGAATAGGAAGAAGCTGGGTGGAGAGATGTACCATCACATTGAGCGCATCAACAGAATTGAAAAGGACAAATGGTGGAGCAACAAGATAGAAAGCATATTACTATGGACAGGGTATGAACCTGGCAAGGGTCTCGGCAAAAACTTCCAAGGGATCATCAAGCCAGTACAACTAAAACGTCATGGTACAAATTTTGGACTCGGATATGAATTTACTTGGAAAGAGTACTAAGATTGGTCACCTCCATGGTGTGGTCCTTATTATCCACTGGAACAACCGGTTCCACCTCTACATCGGACATTCCAACAGGCAGACGTGAAAGATGAAGTTTTAGCTGGCATGAGAAAGTTATTTATGGATGAAGAAGATATGGATTGCAGTGCTATAGTTGAGGAGGAGGAGGAGAAAGACCTTATCATTCAGACCGTGGAAAGAGGAACTGTTCTCAAGAACCGAATTGCTGCACCGTCCCTGGCCTGCCGAGAACTTAGGTAGCTTGGCAGATTAGCATAAATTATTTTAAGCATTTGAGACATTTTTAGTATTTTGTTTTGAAATAATTGCACGAGTAATCGAGCCGAATTTGTTAACGTTTTAAAGATTTCAATTAATGCATTGCTATTTTTAACGTTTTAAATATTTCAATTAATGCATTGCTATTTTTCATATTTACTATTATTCTCTACATTTTCTCTCTTTACATCATTATTATTACCTATCCCGATGAACCTGTAACTGTGACATGTAATGAGATAATGCAACACAAGGATAGTGATTTAGAGGATCTCGAAGATGATACAATACCTGAAGAAATCATCAGAGAAGTGGAAAAGTTTGAAAACAAGCCAAAGTCCAATTTGGACGAAACTAGGACAGTTAATTTAAGGGATTCAGAACTGGTCAAGGAAACACACATAAGCATTCATCTATCACCGTCTGAGAAAGAAGAGTACATCAGATTCCTAAAATAATATCAAGATATCTTTGCATGGTCCTACAACGACATGACGGGTTTGAGCACATCCATAGTCGCTCACAAACTACCCATTAATCCTACACGTCCACCAGTGAAACAGAAGCACAGAAAGTTCAAGCCAGATATGAGTTTGAGGATAAAAGAAGAGGTCACCAAGCAGATCAAATCTAAGGTTCTTAGAGTGGTCGAGTACCCGACTTGGTTGGCCAACATTGCGCCAGTCCGAAGAAATATGGGAAGTGTAATGACCCGACCGGTCGTTTTGAGCTCTAGTGCATAGTTCAGCGGTTTGAAGCCATGAGTAGCTTCACCTCAGGTATCATGACTTGCATGCATGGTCAGAATTGAATTTTGGGAAGTTCGGAGTTGATTTGGAAAGAAAATTCTCATTTCGGGAGCTTTAAGTTGGAAGAATTGACTAAAGTGTGATTTTTGAGTAAACGACCTCGGAATCGGGATTTGAAGGTTCCAATAGATTCGTATGATGATTTTTGGACTTGGGCATGTGTCCGGATCGGGTTTTGGATGATTCATGAGCGTTTCGGCATCTATTAAGAAAGTTGGCATTTTGGAAAAATTTCATAAATTTGGGTTGAGGTGTATTTTAATATTATTGATGTTCGTTTGGGATTCCAAGTCTGAGATAGCTCCGTGTGGTGATTTTGGTATTGGGAGCGCATTCAGAAGTGGAATTGGAGGTCCATAGGTCATTTCGGGGTCAATTGAAGAAAGTTATAAATTTGAAGGTTTTTGAGAAGTTTAACCGGTAGTGGACTTTTTGATATCGGGGTCGGATTCCAATTCCGGAAGTTAGAGTAGGCCCGTAACGTCGAATGTGACTTGTGTGCAAAATTTGAGGTCAATCAGACGTGATTTGATAGGTTTCGGCATCGAGTGTAGAAATTGGAATTTCTTAGTTTCATTAGACTCGAATTGGGGTGTGATTCGTGTTTTTAGTGTTGTTTGATGTGATTTGAGGCCTCGGCTAAGTCCGTGATATGTTTTGAGACTTGTTGGTATGTTCGGACGGGGTCCCGAGGGGCTCGGGTGAGTTTCGGGGTGGTTGCGGACCATTTCTAGGCCATTTTAGCTGTTGGTTTTTGGCTACAGCAGTGTGCTACGCGATCACGGGGAATTGATCGTGATCACGATGAGTAACATGAGAGAAAATGGCCAGTGAATAGCGATCGCGGGAGGTCTTTCGCGATCGCGTAGAGGAACGATTCTGGTGCACTGACCCATTTTTGGAAGCTTGTATCTTGCAATCGATAAGGAATTTGGAGATGACTCAAAAATAAAAGTTGTATCCCTTGGTGTCTAGTTTTCAAAAAGTCAAACCATTTACAATTTGAAGTTTTATACAAAAAGTTAGGACCATTATACTAGAGGCTGTCAGGAAGAGTTAGGCATTTGTTCTTCGCGATCGCGAAGGGAAAATTGCTGAGAAAGGTTTTGCTTCGCGACCGCGAAGCATTTTCCGAGATCGCGATGAGTAAATACCTGGGCAGAAGTTATATATTGAAGTTTCAGCCATTTTTAGCATATTTGGAGCTATAGAGCTCAGATTGAAGCGATTTTTGAGGCGATTTTCACCATTCTTCACAATTTTGAGTTAAATACATGAGTATATATGGATTAGAACATGGAAATGAGTGAAAACTTGGGATTTTGGTAGAAGAACTAGAAATGGATATTTTTGAATTTAGGCCACGAATTTGGGCATGGAATGGGGAATAAAATATATATTTGAGTTCTTAAAGTTATGGGTAATCTTTACCTTCGAAAATTTTTGGAATTCGGGCGCGTGGGGTCGAGGATGATTTTTATCGACTTTTCAATCGGGGTTAGGAATTGTTATGAATTGGATTATATTGATTATTCGAGCGTATATTAGTGGGTTTGCATAATTATTGGCTAGTTTTGGAGCGTTGTGCATCGGTTTGAGTCGTCGGAAGGGCTTGGAAGTCGGTTATGAAACTTTGGAGCGAGGTAAGTCTCCTTTCTAACCTTGTAAGAGGGAATTAACCCCATAGGTGAAATAAGTAAATAAGTGCTTCTATTTGCGGGCTACGTACGCACGAGGTGACGAGAATCTGTGCGTAGCTATTATTATGCTTATGTCCGGGTAGTCTAGGACCCAAAAACATGCTTTACTTGTCGTACTTGTAATTTTACTGTTAAATTTAAAGTGCTTAAATCATATCGAATTTGGAAAATGAATTTCTAAAAAAGACTAAACACCATCTTCTTGACCATTAATCTATCGCTTCTTTAGGTAATTGTTTTCCTGNCCTTCGCCATATCATTAAACAACCATAACCAATACTCGGCTCTAGCAAGCCTACCTCCTATAAACCCGAACTTCAGTTTGGCTCCTTTCCCACCACTACCAAATAGTGCATCTTCTTCAAACCTGCTGGTTATGAAGAAACCATTTTCTAAGGAATCCGAACCTTGTTCTCAATCAATAAGGAATTTGGTTATAAAGTCTGGATTGACTGTTTGAATGTGTGTATCTCTGAGTGCATGCGTCGCATGTATGAGCAGGGTAACTCTATTATTTATGTTTGACCGCGTCACACGTATGATTCGCGAGCGGGGTAATAGATGCATCTATGGTTCGCGCCGTTCGACCCTCTGGCAGTGCATATTTTATTATTTTGTTGGATCGGGTCGTACTTTCTCGGCATGATTTGCTCATGCTTTTATTGCTGCCTTGCAAATTTATGAGTAATGATATTTCTTCCTTGTCCTGAGATGAATCGTTAAATGATGAAATATTAACTTTTGAAAAAATTCTTATTATTAGAGGAATTGTTTACTTGCTTCCTATTTATCGACTTTGAAATTTACCTTAAATAATCCATACTTGTGCACATTTTGGAACTTCAATATTTGGACCACTTGTAAGCGTCGAAGTCGACCTCTCATTACTACCTCTTCGAGGTTAGGCGGGATACTTACGGGGTACACGTTGTTTTTGTACTAATACTATACTTGTTGTATATTTTTTTGCACAGG
>MDKJ01116751.1:0-12541 GCA_005239525.1 Nicotiana knightiana | reverse complement strand
TTGCTTAGCCTTACGTCGCCCTTCCAAAGAATCTCAGGAAGGCGCCGCGTAATAGTATGGACGTGAAAATGCAACTCACATGGTGTTGGATCTCGACCCTTTTTAAGGGCCTATACAAAAATTATTCAATTAAGAAGACAGAGCAACAAAAGCAAATGCTCAAAACTGAAATGCATACTGTTGAAACACCAAGAAAACCAACCCCTTTAAAACCCACAGCTCATGCTGGTCTACAGAGTTAGATTCTGATTCATCATAATCAGACTGTGACTAGTTAGAGTAGTATTCTGATTTATTAGTTCAATTATGCAGCTAGATTCAGAAGATGAAGTAGATTTGGGTCAAGGAGAGTTCAAACTAGATTCCCTCAAGCACATTCCAGTAGAACAACATATTCAAAAAGGTAAATATATAAAAATAACAACACAGTATACCATCCCAGCACTTTCAGCAGAGTACTGCTGAAAGAAAAAAACTAGTAAGTATTACCTTTGAACCTCAATAAAAGGAACCTTAATGATCATTTCAGACAATAGAAATCCGGAGAACAACATATTCAAAAAGGTGAATATTATGTGAAGACTGAACAACATATTCACCTAGCATTGCATCCCATAGACTTATAAAAATAATAAGTTCCAATGTTGCATACTTACTATAAAGGGTAGCCTAGCACATGAAGCTAAACAAGTGTGAAACATTTGCCTGAAACTTACATATGGGCAGAAGCTGATTTCAGAATGTATAAAGAGGAAGAGTATAGGATTTCCATTTAAAAAACGGTTACATAAATGTAAGTCTCCGTGACTACAGTAATCCCACTTCAGAAAGTCCTATGCATCCCGCTAATAATTCCATCCCAGTTTTTTCTAACAATAACAAGCACAAAACAGTATACCATCCCAGCACTTTCAGTTTAAGAGTTTGATCTAAAGGAAGTAAA
Organism: Nicotiana knightiana; assembly: GCA_005239525.1. Taxonomy (NCBI): domain Eukaryota; kingdom Viridiplantae; phylum Streptophyta; class Magnoliopsida; order Solanales; family Solanaceae; genus Nicotiana; species Nicotiana knightiana. Next base: position 11,598 of record MDKJ01116751.1, on the reverse strand, counting down.
CAATGAGAAGAAACAGTATACCATCCCAACACTTTCAGTTTCAGTTCAACACCATTCTCTGTTTTTCCTTTTCCTTTTTCACAAGTTATTCAAGACCATCATCTAAGATAAGCTTTTGATATAATGTTGAGAGTTCCTTCAGATTTCAATAACCCCACCAATACAAGATGGAGAACAACAACAATATGTACCAACATTTGGTTGAAATTGATGAACCTGAGAATGACTTCTATCTTCCAGATTATGATAAAGAAGAAAAGGATTCCAACTTCATTTTCATCATCAACACAATCCTAAGAAAAGGATTCCTTCATTTTCTTGAGCATATCGGCTATTTCTTGCGTGTTTTTATCTTTCAATGACATGTTTAAATCAGCTAGAGGGAGACTACACTATGGGGTGGCAATATTCAGTGGCATTTGGACTTTCAATGGTAGAAGGATTAAGCCTTGTGTGCCAAGAGATTATAGACTTAGATGGTCTGATATTTTTCATGCATCACTTTCATTGATTGCTTTCCTTACATTTGCAGCATCACACAATGGTGTGCTTCACTGTTATCATTTTGTTATTCCAAGAAAAGTCATCAATACTGTTCCATTAGTGATTGGATTTGTTATTAGTCTTCTCTTTGTGATATTTCCTTCTAGGAGAAGAGGGATTGGGTATCCCTTCTTGCTACAAAGTGATATATAATGCAGAAAAACTGAGGTGATGTTGCACAAGTCCTATGCATCACACTAATACACTCTTTGTAGTCTTTAATACCATATGTATTATCTAGATACACATGGCCTAAGTTGTTCGTCCAAGCAGGTGCTAAGTTACAAATAACTTAATTGCTAACTCTCAAGGACATGAAACCTAAAAGATAATGGAAGAAGGACATCATGCAACTGGAGCACCGGTTTAAGCAAAACCAATACAGACTACTTTCTCCAACTCCAAAGGAACTTAAGCTACCTAAATCATGAATCATATAGCTATAGCTAGGTCACCAAGAAAGGTGGCACTCTTGTAAACAGAAAGCTCAACAGCTAGCAAAAAAGGTGGCACTCTTGTAAATAGAAAGCTCAACAGCTAGCAAGAAAGAAATCAACACATAAAGACCCTTTATCCAACTGCTAACTATAATTTTGGCACACATTGACAACCCAAATTTTTTGAAAAGAAATATTATAAAATAATAATGTCAAGCACAGTATATTAAAAACAAAACAAGAGACAATCCACAACTCATAACTTACCGAACTTAAATAAGATTTTCAGATTCGAATTTGTACAAAACTTAAATGAGATTTTCAGATATTTTATATCCACTTACAAGTCTCTTGCGATGCTCCCCAACAATGATAGAGCCACCTGTGTGAGTCCCAGTGGAAACTCCGCTCCCAGCACAACGATTTTTCATCTTATCAATTAAGACACTATTCTGGGCTCATTAGCCTTAAAAAGATAAATTTTAGTTACCTCGATTTACGTGCGCAGTCCGAGCGTAAAACTAGAAAGCTTTTATGTGAAACTATATGAAATAATAAATTTTTGAGAGTTAAATTTGATTTTAGTTGACTTTGGTCAACATTTTGAGTAAACGGACCCAGATATATGTTTCGACTATCCCGGGAGGTCCGTAGTAAAATATGAGGTTTGGGCGTATGCCCGGAATGGAATTTTCGAGGTCCCTAGCTTGAAAAATCAATTTTTGAAGAAAATTATTTTTGCTGGATTATTAAGGAAATAAAGAAATGAACTAATGTGTGAAATCGTTGGTATCGGGCCCGTATTTTGGTTTCGGAGCCTAGTACAAGTTTGTTATGGCATTAAGTCCTATCTGTGAAATTTAGTGAGAACCAGAATTTATTTGACGTGATTCGAACGTCCGGTTGAGAAATTATGAAAATGAAGTGTTCTTGAAGAAAATAATGAGTTTGAGGTTAAATTCGTAGTTTTTTATGTTATTTTGATGATTTGATCACACGAGCAAGTTCGTATGATATGACTTGCGTGCATGTTTGGTTTGGAGCCCCGAGGGCTTGGGTGAGTTTTGGATAGGCCACAGAGTGATTAGAACTTAAGAAAACTCAGTTGTGCATCTGGTGTTTTGCACAGGCCTCTGATCTCACAAATGCGAAATCAGGCTTCACAAATGCGAAGTCTGTCGGCCTTGGAAATGCGACTATATTGTCGCAAATGCGAAGAAAGCCTGGGAAGGCCAACCTCGCAAATGCGAACCTTTGGCCGGAATTTGCGAAGGCCCCAGATGTCGCAAATGCGACATATATGTCGCTAAATGCTAAGGCAGATCACAATTGCGGTAACTGCAACCTGTTAAGTCAGATTTTAGACGGGATTTTCACCCATTTTTCAATTCTCTCGAATCCTAAACCTCCATAGGCGATTTTTCAAAGACCCAAACTTCTCCAAATCATTGGTAAGTAATATCTAACTAATTCCTTTCAATCCTTAATAACTTTTTACGAGATTTCATCATAGATTCTAGAGTTTTCATGGTAAAAATTGAAATTTTTGGGTAGAACTTAAAAAAATTCAAAATTTGGGACTTTAGACCTAGAATTGAGGTCGGATTCCAAAACCAAATGTATATCCGGGCTCGGGAGAGAATGGGTAAACGGGTTTTTATCTAAACCTCGAGTTTAGACCAAGCGGGCCCGGGGTCGATTTTTGTCTTTTGATAGGAAAACCATGATTTTGCATTAAAGTTAATGCCTTTAGAAATAATTAATGATGTTGAACCAATTGTGATTAGATTCGAGCGGGTTAGAGGCAAATTCTAAAGGAAAAGTTGTGTTTGAGAAGTGACTTACTTGTGAAATGGAGGGAGTGTTTGGTTTAACCTTGGCTTGAGAGAATAGGAATCCCCAACTTAAATGCTATGTGAATTTGCATGTGTGTGGTGTATAGGTGAGGTGACGAGTATCTATGCCCCACCAAAATATCTGTTGAACATGATCCCTTCCCAGTTCCCAACTTGTTTGATTCCTGGCTTAATGATTTTCATGATTTTGATGTCTCCATGTCTACTTGTTTTCGTCAACTTGTTGTTAAATATTGTTTCACGTATTTGGAAGTGTTATTTGATCCCTTAGCATCATTGTGGTATAAAAAGGGTTGAGCTGGTTGACAGTGTTTTACGATACACACGGTTGGTTTTATTGTGAAATAATAATTGATGAAGTTCACGAATAGTACATATTTCTGCTTACGATTGTTGAGACATAAATATTGTGAAAGACTTTGGCCTAAATTGTGAAATCCTTTTTATATAAAGAGATGTGATTGTCTGGTGGGAGCGGATTGCACGCCGCAACGAGGAGTAATAAGGGAGGACATGTGGGATTGGGTTGCACGCTGCAACAGGAGAAATAAGGGTGATAAATATAGGGAGGAGCAATAAGGGTGGATAGGTGGGAGCGAGTCGCGCCTCAATAAGGAGCAATAAGGGAGGATATTCATATTTTACTGATTTTAAACATAAAGACTAGAATACTCACTATTTTATTGTGGTCATTTCATATTCTGCACTTATGGTTATTTTAAATTGAAACTTGGAGATTTTCGTGTGGATTGGTTAGAGCTGAGATCTGAAAAAGTTAACCGAGTTGTTTTGTTTATTTGTTGCAAGTATTGTTTAATTGTTATTATTCCCTTCTTGCTTTATTATACATTGTATCCAGATTATGTTATAAATGCCCCACCGTAGCCTCGTCACTACTTTGTCGAGGTTAGGCTCGACACTTACCAGTACATAGGGTCGGTTGTACTGATACTGCACTCTGCACTTCTTGTGCATATCTAGGTACCAGCCAGAGCTAGGTGAAAGTAGTATCTGATATCATTCACACGGAGACACGAGGTAGATCTGCTGGCATCCACAGATTCCTGGAGTCTTCTCCTCATTAGCTATTTATTGTTTTATTTCATTCAAAACATACATATGTTTTCTTTCAGCCAAATATTTGTAGTATTCTTTAGTGGTTCGTGAATTGTGACACCAGACCCTGGGTGGTTATATAGTTAGTGTTAGCTCGTGGTTTGTTTCATCTTATCGAATATTATTCCTGATTGCATTTAGTAGAAAGTATTAGATTTCCTTTTTATTTTAAATTGTTCTATTCTGTTTAAATAAACTTTTAAAAGAAAAGGTTAGTTAAGTTATAACATTGGCTTGCCTAGCAAGTAGGGTGTTAGGCGCCATTACGATCCCGAGGGTTGGGAATTTGGGTCATGAAAAGTTGGTATCAGAGCACTAAGTTGCATAGGTCTCACAATTCACGAACAAGCTTAATAGAGTCAAAGGGCTCGGTACAGAGAAGTCTGTACTTATCTCTCAGAGGCTATAAAGTTAGGAACAAACTCATTTTCTTTCTATTCTATCGTGCGATTCTTGTTATCTCAAGTACTGATTGAAATCTTATGTTCTCTCGCAGATGGCGAGAACACGTTCTTCTTCTTCCATTGACCAACAATCAGGTCCTCCAGCAGTAGCAGTTCCTTCAACGGGCAGAGGCCGAGGCAGGGGTAGGACTTAGCCCATTGCTCAAGCAGCAGCCCCAGCTGTGGAGCCTCAGATAGAGATTGATGAGGGGGCTCCAGCTCAGACCGTTCCAGCGGGACCAGTTCAGGTCCCAAAGTGGTTTATTGCTACCCCCGTGCTTCAGGACGCTTTGGTCCAATTAGTGGGCATTATGGAGAGTGTAGCCCAAACTGGCACTCTCCCCGTGGCAGCAACCATATCTCAGGCTGGAGTAAGGGTCCAGACTTCTTCTACCCACACTCCTGAGCAGAATACTCCCCAAATTCAGACCCCAACAACCAACCCAATTGGGGTAGTTCAGCCAGTTGTTGTAGCACCGCTTGTTGATAGGGCAGTTATGTCCACTGATGCTTTGTGGAGATTGGATAGGTTCATCAAGCTTTTCCTTGTTCATTTCAGTGGTGCTATTTCAGAGGATCCTCAGGAATATCTTGACAGCTGTCATGAGGTTCTTCGGAACATGGGCATTTTGGAGACCAATGGGGTCGACTTTGCCGCTTTTCAGTTGACTGGTTCCGCCAAGAAATGGTGGAGGGATTATTTGTTGACCAGACCAACAGGATCACCTGCTCTGACTTGGGATCAATTTTCACATCTCTTTTTGGAGAATTTTCTTCCTATAACTACTAGAGAGGAGCGCCACTGCCAATTTGAGCCTCTTCAGCAGGGCAACATGACTATCACCTAGTATGAGACTCGATTTGTGGATTTGGCTCGGCATGCTATTCTTTTGTTGCCTACATAGAGAGAAAGGGTCAGGATAATTATTGAGGGCCTCGCTCAGCCGATCAGATTGCAGTTGGATAAGGAGACAGGGAGCAAGATTTCCTTTCAGGATGTGGCCAATATGGCCAGGAGAGTTGAGATGGTTCTTAGACTGGGAGGTCAGGGTTCGGACAAGAGATCTCGCCATTCCGGTAGATTCAGCAGTGCCTCGTATGAAGGCGGGGATACATAGGGTAGAGGCCATTCTTCCAGGCCATTTAACTCAGCTCTTCAGACGTCCCATAGTGCCTCAGGTGGTCGTGGCTCATACCTGTATTATTCTGATCAGCCAGCCCCTATCAGAGCACCTCCTCTTCAAAGTTATTATTGTGGTCAGTCGGCTTGTCAAGGTCAGCTTCAGTATCAGGATTTGTGTTATGAGTGTGGTGAGTACGGGCATACTCAAAGAACTTGTCCGAGATTTTTGGGTAATCAGCCTCAAGATCAGAATTCTCGTGCTATAGTTCTGGCACCAGCTGCAGCACCACCTGCCCAGCCAGCCAGGGTTAGGGGTCAGGTAGTCAGAGGTAGAGGTCAGAATGTTAGAGGTGGAGGCCAGCCTGCTAGAGGTGGAGGCTAGCCCGCTAGAGGTGGAGGTCCACCTATCAGAGGTCATCCCAGAGACACGGTTCAGGGTGATGGGGCCCCACCCTGATTGTATGCATTTTGGCCAGACTCGAGGCAGAGTTCTCCGATGCTGTTATCACAGGTACCATTTCAGTTTGCAATAAAGATGCTTCAGTTTTGTTTGATCCAGGGTCTACTTATTCTTATGTGTCATATTATTTTGCCTCGTATTTGGTTGTGCCTCGCGATTCTTTGAGTTTCCCTGTTTATGTGTCTACGCCGGTGGGGAATGCTATTGTTGTAGATCGTGTGTATCGTTCAAGTGTGGTCATTATTGAGGGTCTTGAAACTACTGTAGACCTTTTGCTTCTTGCCATAGTCAATTTTGATGTCATATTGGGCATTGATTGGTTGTCACCTTATTATGCCATCTTGGACTGTCACGCCAAGATAGTTGCTTTAGCTTTGCCAGGGTTGCCTCGATTGGAGTGGAAAGGGACTCCTGATCATTCTCCCAGCAGAGTGATTTCTTATACCAAGGCTCGTCGCATGGTTGAGAAGGGGTGTTTGGCTTATTTGGCTCATATTCGTGATTCTAATGCTGAGGTTTCTTCGATAGATTCGGTGCCTATTGTTCGTGAGTTTCCCGAGCTGTTTTCGGTAGACCTGCCGGGGATGCCACCAGACAGGGATATTGATTTTTGCATTGATATGGCTCCGGGCACTCAGCCCATTTCTATCCCTCCATACTAGATGGCCCCACCAGAGTTGAAAGAATTGAAGGAGCAATATCAAGACTTGCTTGATAAGGATTTCATTAGACCTAGTGTCTCGCCCTGGGGTGTGCCAGTTCTGTTCGTAAAGAAGATGGATCTATGAGGATGTGTATAGATTACCGGCAGTTGAATAAAGTTACTATCAAGAATAAGTATCCGTTGCGAGGATTGATGATTTGTTTGATCACCTTCAAGGTGACAGGGTGTTTTCGAAAATTGATCTGAGATCGGGCTACCATCAGTTGAAGATTATAGCATCCGATGTCCCTAATACAGCCTTTCGAACGAGATATGGGCACTATGAATTTCTGGTAATGTCTTTTGGCTTGACTAATGCCCCAGCAGCATTTATGAACTTGATGAATCGGGTTTTCAAGCCTTACCTGGATTCCTTCGTAATCGTTTTTATTGATGATATTCGAATATACTCCCGCAGTCAGGAGGAGCATGAGCAGTACCTCCGGATAGCGCTCCAGACTTTGAGAGATAGTCAGTTATATGCTAAATTTTCAAAGTGCGAGTTCTGGTTGAATTCAGTAGCTTTCTTGGGTCACATCGTATCAGCAGAGGGTATTCAGGTAGATCCTAAGAAGATAAAGGCAGTCAAGAACTGGCCTACACCCACTTCAGCCATGGAAATCAGGAGATTCTTGGGTTTGGCGGGTTACTGTCATCGTTTTGTGGAGGGATTTTCATCTATATCAGCCCCAATGACTAAATTGACTCAGAAAGGTGCCCCATTTAAATGGGCAGACGAGTGTGAGGCGAGCTTTTTGAAGCTCAAGACAACCTTGACTTCAGCACTAGTGTTGGTGTTACCATCAGGTTAAGGATCTTTAATGGTATATTGTGATGCTTCCCATGTTGGGCTTGGAGCGGTGTTGATGCAGGAAGGCAGGGTGATTGCATATGTGTCTCGGTAGTTGAAAGTCCATGAGAAGAATTACCCTGTCCATGACTTAGAGTTGGCAGCCATTGTTCACACATTGAAAAATGGAGGCACTATATTTATGGTGTGCCGTGTGAGGTTTATACGGATCATCGCAGTCTCCAGTACTTGTTCAAGCAAAAGGATCTTAATTTGAGACAGAGGAGATGGTTAGAGTTATTGAAGGATTATGACGTCACTATATTGTATCATCCGGGGAAGGCCAATGTGGTGGTCGATGCATTGAGTAGGAAGGCAGTGAGTATGGGCAGCCTTGCATTTATTCCAGTCGGTGAGAGGCCATTAGTTTCAGATGTCCAGACTTTGGCTAATCAATTCGTGAGATTAGACATTTCAGAGCCCCGCCGTGTTTTAGCTTGTATAGTCGCTCGGTGTTCATTATTCGAGCGTATCAAAGATCGGCAGGATGATGACCTGCACTTGATGGTCCTTAGGGACATAGTTCGGCACGGTGGTGCCAAACAAGTTACAGTTGGAGATGACGGTGTTTTGAGGATATAGAGTCGAGTGTGTGTGCCTAATGTTGACGGGCTTCGTGATTTGATCCTTGAGGAGGCTCACAGTTTTAAGTATTCTATTCACCCAGGTGCTGCCAAGATGTACCAGGACTTGCGGCAGCATTATTGGTGGCGAAGGATGAAGAAGGATATTGTTGCTTATGTGGCTCGTTGCTTGAATTGTCAATAGGTGAAGTTTGAGTATCAGAGACCTGGTGGTTTGCTTCAGCAGATAGAGGTTCCTGAGTGGAAGTGGGAGTGTATCACTATGGACTTCGTTGTTGGACTCCCACGGACTTAGAGGAAGTTCGACGTCGTTTGGGTTATTATGGACAGGCTGACTAAATCAGCACATTTCATTCCAGTGGCAAGTACTTATACTTCAGAGCGGTTGGCAGAGATATATATTTGAGAGATTGTTCGCCTTCACGATGTGCCCGTGTCTATCATTTCTGATCGAGGTATGCAGTTTATCTCGCACTTTTGGAGGGCAGTTCAGCGTGAGTTGGGTGCACGAATTGAGTTGAGCACAACATTTCATCCTCAGATGAACGAGCAGTCCGAGCGTATTATTCAGATCTTGGAAGATATGCTATGTGTATGTGTTATTGATTTTGGAGGTTCTTGGGATCAGTTCTTGCCGTCAGCAGAGTTTTCCTACAATAATAGCTATCAGTCGAGCATTCAGATGGCTCCCTATGAGGCATTATATGGTAGACGTTGCAGATCGCCAGTTGGCTGGTTTGAGGTGGGAGAGGCTCAGTTATTGGGTACAGACTTAGTTCAAGAGGCCTTGGATAAGGTCAAGGTTATACAGGATCAACATCGTGCAGCTCAGTCTAGGAAAAAGAGTTATGCCGGTAGGAGGAGTCGGTAGCCATTTTAGATCGGCAGGTTCGTCAGTTGATGTCAAGGAATTTCCCTTCAGTTCGAGTGCAATGGAAAGGTCAGCCTGTTAAGGCAGCTACTTGGGAATCCGAGTCGAGCATGCGGGGTAGATATCCCTATTTGTTTGCCAGTTCAGGTAATTTCTATGTCCGTTCGAGGACAATCGTTTGTTTTAGAAGTGGAGATTGTGATGACCCAAAGGGTCATCTTATGAATTGAGACACTATTCTGGGCTCATTAGACTTAAAAAGATAAATTTTAGTTACCTCGATACGCATGCACAGTCCGGACGTGAAACCGAAAAGCTGTTATGTGAAAATATATGAAATAATAATTTTTTGAGAGTTAAGTTTGATTTTAGTTGACTTTGGTCAACATTTTGAGTAAAAAGACCCAGATCTATGTTCCGACGATCCCGGGAGGTCCACAGTAAATTATGGGACTGGGGCGTATGCCCGAAATGAAATTTTCGAGGTCCCTAGCCTTAGAAATTAATTTTTGAAGAAAATCATGAGTTTAAGGTTAAATTTGTAGTTTTTGATGTTATTTTGATGATTTGATCGCACAAGCAAGTTCTTATGATGTTTTTAGACTTGTGTGCATGTTTGGTTTGGTGCCCCGAGGGCTCGAGTGAGTTTTCGATAGGCCACAGAGTGATTGAAACTTAAGAAAACTCAATTGTGCATCTGGTGTTTTGCACAGGCCTCTGATCTCACAAATGCGAGATCAGGCTTCACAAACGCGAAGTCTGCCGGCCTGGAAATGCGACTATATTATTGCAAATGCGAAGAAAGCCTGGGAAGGCCAACCTCGCAAATGCGAACCTTTGGCTGGAATTTGCGAAGGCCCCAGATGTCACAAATGCGACATATATGTCACGAATGCGAAGCCAGATCGCAATTGCGGTAACTGCAGCCTGTTAAGTCAGATTTTAGACGGGATTTTCACCTATTTTTCAATTCTCTCGAACCCTAAACCTCCATAGGCGATTTTTCAAAGACCCAAAATTCTCCAAATCATTGGTAAGTGATCCTTAACTAATTCCTTTCAATCCTTAATAACTTTTTACAAGATATCATCACAGAATCTAGAGTTTTCATGGTAAAAATTGGGATTTTTATGGGTAGAACTTAGGAATTTCAAAATCTGGGAATTTAGACCTCGAATTGAGGTCGGATTCCAAAACCAATTGTATATCCGGGCTAAGGGGAATGGGTAAACGGGTTTTGATCCGACCCTCGAGTTTAGACCAAGCGGGCCCGAGGTCGATTTTTGTCTTTTGATAGGAAAACCATGATTTTGCATTAAAATTAATGCCTTTAGTAATAATTAATGATATTGAACCAATTGTGATTAGATTCGAGTGGGTTAGAGGCAAATTCTAAAGGAAAAGTTGTGCTTGAGCAGTGAATTGCTTGTGAAATGGAGGTAAGTGTTTGGTTTAACCTTGACTTGAGGGAATAGGAATCCCCAACTTAAATGCTATGTGAATTTGCATGTGTGTTACATAGGTGAGGTGACGAGTATCTATGCCCCACAAAACTATCTGTTGAACATGATCCCTTCCCTGTTCCCAACTTGTTTGATTCCTGGCTTAATGGTTTTCATGATTTTGATGCCTCCATGTCCACTTGTTTTCATCAACTTTTTGTTAAATATTGTTTCACGTATTTGGAAGTGTTAGTTGATCCCTTGACACCATTGTGGTATAAAAAAGGTTGAGCTGGTTGATAGTATTTTATGATACACACAGTTGGTTTCATTGTGAAATGATAATTGATGAAGTTCATGAATAGTACAGCTTTCTGCTTACAATTGTTAAGACATAAATATTGTGAAAGGCTTTGGCCTAAATTGTGCAATCCTTTTTATAAATAAAGAGATGTGATTTTCTGGTGGGAGCGGGTTGCACGCCGCAACGAGGAGTAATGATGCGAGGCTAAATTGCATAGTCTAGCATGTGATATACCTTACATTTGAAGTGCTTTAATGATAAAAATACACTTGTTAGGTGCTTAATGGAGTTTATTTCATGTGTAGGAGAATTGGAGATGGAAACGGAGCTAAAGGGATGCAAATACGTCGAAAATATGCAAAAGGAGACACCCGGGCGATAGCCGGACGTTTCCCCCCTAAAGCCGGGCACCCCCTGGCGTTAGGGGGGCGTTTTCCCCATAAGGCCAGGCACCCCCAGGCGTTAGGGAGGGCGTTAGGGCCCAAACGCCAGGCCTGCCCTGGCCTTAAGGGGGCGTTTGGCCCCAAACGCCCGGTGTCCCAATTTCGGCCAGATTCGAGTTTTGACGAGTTTAAGTGTTTCCCGGTTGAAATAGAAGTCTCATACATGGTTAGGGTTGGCCCAAAACATATAAATAGACCCCAAACAACACAACTTAACAAGACGGAAGAAGATACGGAAGGATTCAACAAGACAACACCATAGAAGTGACAAACATCGATTTCTTTACTTTGTATTTCAATTATGCAATTCCTTTTAGTTTTGTTTCGTCTAAACATGAGTAGCTAAGTTTTTAATCTATTGTTTTGGTAGAACCCGTTGGGGATGAATTTCTTGTAATATTAATATATTTTGATTGATCATTC
>ML395632.1:43315-67211 GCA_005239525.1 Nicotiana knightiana | reverse complement strand
GTATAATAATCCAAATGCTTCGTGGTCCTGCTGGTCAATTTTCCCAAGGATTAAGGAATAAGCGGATTTGGTTGAAAACAGCTCATTGTAGGTTTGGTTCCATACCGTACTACCAACTCTATTAGGGTTGGCATTAGAAATGGAGGAGTTGATGCTAGAAACAACACTGTCGATTGACAGGTTGTTAGGGGTCTGTTGGCCATTTAGGAGGCATGCTGACAACCTCTAGTTCTCTTCCTCCCTGTTAAGAGGGACACTTACCAAGGTTCCAATGGGTTCCATGTTCTGAATTCATCTATCATTGTATAGGTTGGTTCTCCCTTTATGAACTATCCACCTATTGGCCTTAGTGTACACTTTCCACCCATTCCTAATGGTGATCCAAGTCCTAGAGGCAATGTATCTATTGTGGTGTCTACTAGTGCAGTGGTTGTGAAACAATACTCTAGACCACGAAGCATTTGGATTATTATACATCCTCTAAGAAAGGCATGCATGGGTGGTAACGTTCCTATGATCAGTTATATTCATACCAAGGCCACCTTCCTTTCTAAGCTTAGTGATAGTACCCCATTTAAGTAGGTGCGTTTTCTTCTTAAAATCAGTAGTTCCCTAGATGAAGTTCCTTTGTGTCTTTTTAATTTGATTGCACACCAGGGCATGTAGCTTAATGTATTGTATAACATGGAGGGAGATGCACCCAAGTGAAGACTTAGCTAGAGTCGTTCTCCCATCCATATTCATGAAGTGAGTTTTCTAACCATGTAGCTTGGTTTGAATGTTATCTATGATGAACTGGAAATCCATGTTAATAGGTTTCTTATGAAAGATGGGAAAACCTAAGTACTTACCAAAGGATTTTCTCTCCTAGATGTCTATTTCCCTAGACAATTTATTTATTGTATCATGATGACAATTTGACAACTTTGAACTTGATGGTATTAACCCTATGACCCGATTTACAATTAAATTGTTGCAGTGTCCATAATGGCAGTACAGTTCTTAGTGTTTTCCCTTGCAAATAGTGTTAGATCATCAGCAAAGAATAGATGGAAGATTTTGGGGCTCGTGTGGCTAATTTTGATGGGGAACTAGATACCATTTTGAACTTGAGCCTCAATGCTCCTAGAGAGTCTTTCATGCACATAATGAAGATGTAGGGAGACATAGGGTCTCCTGTATGATGCCCTTGCTAGGGTGAAAAAACTATGTTCTGTTCCCATTAACAAGGACTGAGATAGAGCTGGTAGAAATGCAAGACAGGATCAACTTGGTCATACTATGTGGAAAAGCAAAGGACACTAGCGTGTCTCTTACAAAGGACCATTCTAATCTGTCAAAAGCATTTTCTAGGGGCAATGATATGGAATTCAGAGCGAGGTAAGTCTCCTGTCTCACTCTGTGAGGGGGAAACTACCCCTAGGTGATGTATTTGATATGTGCCACTTGTTGCTGGGGCTATGTACGCATGAGGTGAGAGAGTCCGTACGTAGCCAAATCCATGTTATTGTCCGGTAGACTTAGGTTAACACCATGCTATAGTTTTACTATTTGACAGTCCTTTGCCTATTAAATTCCTTTATTTTACATTACGACTTGAGACTAGACCTGTATGGAGCAATAGACTCGCTATTGTAGAGATTCGACGGGTTTCCTAATTAGCCGCGAATAATTTTACTCCTCTTATGAATTTCTCCCGCGTGAGTGGGGTCACGGACCCGCGTTAAGGTTTCCTCAAAGCTCCTTATAACTCACGTGTCCCTTCGTGAGTGAGGTCAAGGACCCGTCAAAGCTTCTTATTCTAATTGGATCAGGTCGTTCGCCTCGGCAGGATAGATACATGTATGGTTCGTGCCATTCGACCCTCGGCAGTGCGTGCATCTTATGAGATCGGGTCGCTCGCCTCGGCAGGATTATGTACCACACCCTCATGGGGTCGGGCCGTACGCCTTGACATTTCTATAAAATACTCCTACGGAATCGTGCATATTACTTGTCAAAAAGCCAGTGTATTTGGGAGTTTCTTGGTTTGAATTATGACGACCTATTATGTATATATATACTCCGGTGGAGGAGGTAACTACTAATCGAGAGTTTGAGTTTAATTGTCGAGAGAAGGATTATACCACGTATTTATACTTGTTTATCTCCTTTATTTACTCTGCCCGTCACTATTTATCTAGGGTTAGGCTAGATACTTACTGGGTACGCGTTGATTTACGTACTCATGTTGCACTTGTTGCACTTATTGTGCAGGTATACATATATGTTTCTAGTAGTCCTCTGGGTACATAGGCGCGGCTATTGCAGGGGACTTTACGGTGAGCTGCACTTCCTTGATATGATAAGCAGCATACAGATTCTCCATCAGATTTATTTATATTCCCCGTCTAACTTGTATTTTAGACGGATGTTGTATTATTGTTTTACTCATTCATAGATGCTCATGCACTTGTGACACTAGTTTTTTAGGGTTCTTACGGGATTGTTCATTATTGTAGTTCGTGTAAATATTATCACTTACCCTGTAAATTCTATTTCATACTCTTTAATTAATAAAAATTATGATTTTAAATACTAAAAGGAGTAATTAAGTTAATCATTCACTGTTGGCTTGCCTGAAGATGGTGTTAGGCGCCATCACGACCTTAGTGGATTTTGGTCGTGACAGCTTGGTATCAGGGCGCTAGGTTCACTTAAGTCTCATGATTCATGAGCAAGTCTAGTAGAGTCTCGTGGATCGGTATGTAGACGTCTGTACTTATCCTCGGGAGGCAACAAAGTTGTTAGGAGCATTTCTCTTCTTGATTCCTCATCGTGCAATTTGATTCCTTTGGGTCTTATGCCTTTATTTCCTTCCTACTCTTTCTTATACGATGTTGAACGCTCGTGTCAATTGGGCACCGAGGATTTGTAGTGGTACTACAGACGTGGAGCAGGATGTTTCTCCCTACGCATTCGAGCAAGTTGTTATCGTCTTCTTGCAGAAGGATGTTCTGTCATTTCATCCCAGTAGCTTTATTTCTGATGGTTTTGACGCTATGCACAGATTTCTATGATGTTCATGAGTTACTATCTCATAGTATTGATGTAATGGTGGGGTGCTCAACGGACTATGAATGTTTAGGTTTGGGTTGATGGATTAAAAACACTTGGTATTTTCGATCTTGGTGGAATTCTTATCTGTGATGCAGTGTCGTTGTCCTTGTTTGAAGTATTACGATTCGCCGGTGTTATGGCCTCTTTGTTTGAAGTATGACGGTTCGAATGAAAGTAAAACTATCTGATATGAAGTAAATTGCTAAGATACAGTATAAGAGGACTTCGATGTAACAACCCGAACGGTCGTTTTGAGCTATAGCATGTCGTTCAACAGTTTGAGAAATTGAGTAGCTTCACTTCATGTATTATGACATGTATGTGTAGTCGGAATTGAGTTCCAGGAAGTTCGGAGTTGATTCGGATGGAAAATTCTAATTTCGGAAGCTTAAAGTTGGAAAAATTGACTAAGGTTTGACTTTTGAGTAAACGACCTCGGAAGCAAGATTTGAAGGTTCTAATAGGTTAGTATGATGATTTTGGACTTGGGCGTACGTTTGGATCAGGTGTTGGATGACCCGGGAGCATTTCAGCGCTTATCGTGGAAAGTTGGCACTTTGGATGAATTTCATAAGTTTGGGTTGAAGTGGATTTTGATTTATCGATGTCTGTTTGAGATTATGGTCCTTGTAATAGCTCTATTTGGTGATTCTGGTCTTAGGAGCGCACCCGAATGTGGATTTGGATGTCCGTAGGTCATTTCAGGGTCATTTGGCGAAAGTTTAAAATTGAAGATTTTTGGGAAGTTTGACCGGGAGTGAAATTTTTTATATTGGGGTTGGATTCGGATTTCGGAAGTGGAAATAAATCCATAATGTCATTTATGACTTGTGTGCAAAATTTGAAGTCATTTTGGATTGATTTGATACGCTTCGGCGCAAATTATATAATTTGGAAATTTCATAACTCATAATTCGATTTGAGGCGTGATTCGTAGTTTTGGCATTGTTTGATGTGATTTGAGACCTTGACTAAGTTCGTATCATGTTTCGGGACTTGTTGGTATGATTTGACGGGCTCTCTAGGGGCTTGGGTGTATTTTGGATCATTGGTTGAGAGACTAGTAAAGTTAAGAAATTTGGAGTTTGACCATGGTCAATATCGGGTCAAGATGACCTCTTTTTAGTTTCTAGCATGCGGGAGCAGGTCTGTAGCATGTTTTATGATTGAAATTCATATATGGTTTGTGTCCAGGAGGTTCCGGATGAGTTTCGGATCATTTCGGAGAAGTTTGGGTTTGCAAGTTTCTGGTGAGGCACAGTTCGTTCGCAATTGCGATCACTGTTCATTTGCAATTGCGAACACTATTCATCGCAATTGTGAACATTGTTCATTGGAGTTTATTGTTCATTGGAGTTTATTGTTCATTCACAAATGCGAAGTTCTTGTCCGCAAATGCGAACCTGAGCAGATTGTTTTAAATCGGGATTTTGCTCATTTCTCTCTTGGTTTGGGCGATTTTTGGAGAGCTTCAATGGGAGATTTTCATCATCTATTGCAAGGTGTTGGTTCCCCAAGTACACACAAGTATACGTGGTCTTCAAGTAATAAGGTGACTCGAAAGTCAGATTTCGAACCCACAGAGACTTAGAATAACCGTTAACTAAGCTAACTAAAATCAATTTGCTGTCCAAGATGATCAAAACTTTAACTTTTCTATTACAACTACTATTGCGAAATTTAAACACGTAACCAAGGGAGATATAGATTCCAGGGTTGTGGTCGATTTATCAATCCTATTGAGCTCGTAATTACACATGTTAATACAAATTATCTATGATTTCTAGTTGACCGCATTGTTTATATAAATAGCATGTTCCCACAATACTATCCGTCTATCCATAATATCTCAACCTTATATTCCAGTGGTCTTGAATCTATCATGAACGAATATAATACGGTATTCAACTAAGCAAGACTGTCAGGTATATTCCTATCCTAACCGCGAAATCTTTTCCCAAGCCACGGGTTCAGAAACAAGCTCTCTCTAATTCTACTCTAATCTAAGCACGGCTTTCCCAAGCATACAACAGATAGTAAATAGAACTCAACAGCTAGCCAAACAATTAAGCAACTATGCACAGAATTAGAGAACAACCAAAGATGATAACTTGAATTAACGGTAATAAAATTAATAAACTTCAATATTCATGACAACCACAACCCTAGAACGTGAAGTTTAGCTCCATATAGACATGGTAGAAAAACAACAAATCACTAAGAAAAAGTAAAGATTACTAAGTTTGATGGTAGAAAGATGGAATTTGATGAACTCCGGCCTCCATGGCGGCTCCGTGCTCTCCCTAGGTCTAAAGTATGTCAAAAGTCCTCAAAATAACGTTTTTACATGTATTTATACCAAGTAGGGTTAGGCCAAGACGAAATATCCTTTTTCTAGCCGAAATAAGAAAACTTGCAAACTTATTTCTTTTCATGCATCGCATTAGTGCTTTTTCCTGTCAGACCAAAAAAAACCTAGTTTCTGAACTTTGGAAATTTCTTACATAAAATTACACTAATGCCTCGCATAGTGCGTCGCACTAGTGCATTTCTTTAGCAGTTGCTTCTTCCTTAACTTTTGACATCCAGAATTGATCCTCGACCCCGAACACGATCCCGGCTTAATACCTTGGGCCTTTACTCAGACTTCAAAACTCCAAATAGCTCGAATTAGTTGCACAACATCAACATAGCTCAAAATCACTCCTACAAGTTAGAAAATACGCAATTAGTGCAAAACACTAGCGATTAAAGCTCAAACTCAATTAAAGTGTAGCAAATTATAGTATAATAAGAGACTAAAATACATAATTATAGCCTACCATCAATACCCCACACTTAAACCATTGATCATCCTCGAGCAATCAAACTACACTTTATATAGACACGACCTTTTTAAGCAATTCTCCAAACTCATCAATCCAAGAATATTTAAAATAGACAAAGCACAAGAGTGTAACATCTTCACCTCAAGATTTTACTCACATTTACCATGCATTATTCAAAACTCAATCACTTAATCTAATATAGAGGTCAACGACAATACCTTTCCTTCATGAATCAAGTGCCCTCACACAACAAAAGAGAGTAGTTCCACACACAATAAAATTTAAGAACAATTACGAACTCAAGATAGAAAGAATTCACTCACTCTCAGAAATAACATTCAAATGCCAAAAAAGATGCACCATAGGCTTGCTCGTAGTGTACTACTCTACTAATCGAGCTCATTCAATCTAGGATCAAGTAGGACTTTAATTGGTTGTATGTAGGTTGCAGGTCGGGTAGGATACATTTGGATATAAAAGTGACTACACCTCCCTAAGAACTTTAATACTTAAACTTTAACATTTAAAACCCCACATTTATGTCAAACCATAACTCCACCTTCACATCAATGTATATTAACTCCATATTTCTTTAAGCACAATTACATCAAGAGTCACCACTACCAAGGAATATTTTTCACAGCAATACAACTATTTTTCTTTCTTTATTTTTCAATTCAAGTGGCTCTTACTTTTTCAAAATAGTGCACCTTTTTCCTTATTTCATTAGTTCCATTAAAAATCCAAACCAACCATCCCACACTTTAACTTTTACAAAGTTCATTACAATTCAAGTGCTCATGAGAGGTGAAAATGTTAAAATAGATGGTTAATTCAAACAAATGGGTAAGGCTTGTAAAGTAGTTGCCAAAGAAATAGGATTACAGGCTCGAAGGGTTAACTACGATACGTAATAATTACGCGGGTAAAATAAAAATATTTGGCTCAACAAAGAAACGCCTATATCACTTCCAAGAATGAACAAAACTACTATTTCGTTTTGCAAACACACGGGGAAAGTTCTAGACATCAAATGCAATGCACATAGTAACACACAAACCTCACACACACGACACATAACTCACTCAGGATTGGACTCATCAAGACACTCTAGTCAAAGCAGTTAAGCAAAGTTAGGATCATACAATTTAAGGTACTTATACTAGAGTAAAAAACTGAGCCTAAGCGTCACAACCAAAGTACTCACTTTTCTCAGGCATAACAAAATCAAGAGATGTTGCTCCAATTCAATTCATAGCACAATGACTCCTACTCCTAAAAAAATAAAACTAACTACATCCAGTTCAAACAAAACCCTTGGAAAAGAACCCCGGCACAAAAAAAACAAGGGGTAATTACTACACTACCTACAAAGAAAATCTTTTTGTCCTTTTTCTTTAGACTTAAATACCTCAAGAAAACTGTCTAGGAGACCCATCGTCGAGAAAAGTCCCATTTTTTCTACTTTTTTATTTTTTATTTTTCTTAGGAGCCTCTAAAATACTACACAACTATGAAAACAAGAATAAGAAGTTAACATTTTTCTAACACAATACTACTAATAGAGAAATTCTCCCACCTCACACTTAAAGGAGTGCAGTGTCCCCAATGTACAAATAAAGAAAAACAATAATGCGGGTGGATAAGAAATTCCATGAAAGGACAAAGGTCGAAGCAATAGCGGCTCACGAGGTACTCAGACTTCCCTAGATATGGTCCTTTGTGTGGGAACCCCACACCTTGTTCTCATAATATAGCTCGTTTTACACTCTTCTAATAGCTTTTCATCCTATGCTTATAATCCTACAAAATAAAAATAGACACTACAACATTAATAAGATAAAAATAAAATAAAAGAAAGCACTAAGGCTGGGGCGCCTCCCAAAAAATGCTTGATTTAATGTAGCGGAACAACTTGAACTTATGAATTGTACCCCTAACATTGCATCCAGTCTGCGAATATGCTCGAATGGTGGGGCTATAAGTATCACCATGCCAAGTAGTAAATTTTCCACTCTACACTTCTTGGCTGTTAGATAAGGTATGTAATTATGTCTCTGTGGCACGATAAATTCCAGAATGTAAGCACCTTGTTCCTTGTCCGTTGGCTCCTCCAAAGGCTCAAATGAATCAATTCTCATATAATCATCCAAACACAATGTTGAAAAAGGGATGGAATGAGGACCAATGCGCCCTAACTCTAGAATTGTGTCACTATTTACATCCTCATATGCACACACATTAGAGTCTTCAAATATGATATTATCTACTTCCTCACATGAATCTATAGTTCTTTCCTAAACATGGACATCATCAATAAAAGTATGGTCGAATGATTGTCTCTCCACTTTTAGCTCCTTAATTTGGCGTATTAGCTCCTTTTCAGTTTCACACAACTCAGAACTATTTTGTCGGGCGTTCGACGCATCAACCTTTGCAATCAATTGAGGCCCCAAGTCGTGAATAACGACGCCAAATTTTTCGATCTCTTGTCCCAGTCCAGCTCTTCCTTCTATTAAGTCTTTTATCCCATCTGTAATTTTCTGACGTTGAGCTACATATATTTCTAATTATTCAGCTTGTTCCATTAGCCAAGTTTGGCTCAAAATCTCCTCTTCTTTGAAAGTTTCCTCTAGCTAGAACTCACTCTCTTGTCCAATTTTAGGCTCTTCCTGACTATCAACTAAGTCTGCAACTTGTTGATCATTAGCTATTTCAGCCCATTCTTCTACTTTGGCATTCATTCTCTTCATTGTTGCCTTGAGAATTTCCATCTCTTTTCGACGTTTATGAGTTTGCTCCATTAATTGCCTCATCATGTCCATTATATGAGCATCATGTTCAATATCTTCCATATTGTTGATCCTATTAAACTCACAAACATTATTAGAAAGATCAAAATAAGCGTTCGGAGAAAGATATAAAGAACTAGGACAACCGTCCCAATGTCCACCTTGGCTACCACACATGTTACAAATATTCCACCCATAGTATTGAGATTGTGCGCACAACCCGCTCCTAGGAATATTCTGACAATTTTTCCACCAGTGGAGTCCTCCAAAATATGGACAAGGATCATCAAAGTGGGAATAATCATCATTCAAACAATCTTCATTCCAAGATGTCATGTCAAAACAAGAAAAGAAAATACTAGCTAAATAAGAAAATTAAAAACTTGAAAAAAAAACAACTAAAAGCTAAACTCAGATAAACAATCAATAACTAAGTCCCCAGAAACGGTGCCAAAAGCTTGTTGGTTCCCTAAGTACACGAAGTATACGTGTTCGTCAAGTAATAAAATTACACGAAAGTCGGATGTCGAACCCACAGAGAATTAGATTAACCATTAACTAAGCAAACTAAAATCAATTTACTGTCCAAGATGATCAAATGTTTAACTTTTCTATTACAACTAGTATTGTGAAATTTAAACACGTAACTGAGGGAGATACAGATTCTAGGGTTGTGTCGGTTTATCAATCCTTTTGTGTTCGTAATTACACCTGTTAATCCAAATTATCTCTGATTTCTAGTTGATCGGATTGTTTATATAAATAGCATGTTCTCACAGTACTATTCGTCTATCCGTAATATATCAATCATATATTTCTATGGTCTTGAATCTATCATGAACGAATATAATACGGTATTCAACTAAGAAAGGTTGTTAGGTATATTCCTATCCTAACTACGAAACCTTTCCCTGAGCCACGGGTTCAAAAACAAGCTATCTCTAATTCTACTCTAATATAAGCATGGCTTTCCGAAGCATAGCATAGATAGTAAATAGAACTCAACTGTTTGCCAAACAATTAAGCAATTATGCACAGAATTAGAGAAACAACCAAAGACGATAACTCGAATTAACGGTAATATAATTAATAAACTTCAATATCCATGATAACCACAATCCTAGAACGTGAAGTTTAGCTCCACATAGACATGGTATTAAAACAACAAATCATCAAGAAAAAATAAAGATTATTAAGTTTGATGGAAGAAAAATGGAATCTGATGAATTCCGGCATCCACGGTGGCTCTGTGCTTTCCCTAGGTCTAAAGTATGTCAAAATTCCTCAAAATAACGTTTTTACATGTATTTATACCAAGTAGGGATTGGGCCCAGACGAAATCTCCATTTCCTAACCGAAATAGGAAAACCTGCAAACTTATTGCTTTTCATGTGTTGCACTGTGCCCAGTTTCTGATCTTTGGAAATTTCTGACATAATTTATACAAAAGCCTCGCACAGTGCCTCGCACTAGTGCATTTCTTCAGCAGTTGCTTTTTCATTAAATTTTGATGTCCAGAATTGACTTGACCCCCGACCACGATCTCGGCTTAATCCCTTGGGCTTTTATTCAGACTTCAAAGCTCCAAATAACTCGAATTAGTTCCACAACATCTACATAGCTTAGAGTCACTCCTACAAGGCATAAAACACGCAATTAGGGCAAAACACTAGCGATTAAAGCTCAAACTCAATTAAATTGTAGCAAATTAGAGTATAATAAGCGACTAAAATACGTAGTTATAGCCTACCATCACAAGGTAAGTAATTCCCGCATATTATTAGCTAACTACATGGATTCTACAAGGATTTAACCATGGAATTAGTAGAAATTGTGAGATTTTGAAAGAAACCTAGAAATTGGTATTTTTGGGACGTGAAATTAGGAATACATTATATATTTGAGTTCGTGGTGTTATGGGTAAAGTTTATATTTGAAATATTTTGAAATCTGGGCACGTGGTCATGAGGGATAACTTTATAGACTTTTCAAGCGGGGTTGGGAATTGTTTAAATTTATTGATTTTGGGTAAGAAAGTATATTTTGATTGGTTTACACATTGTTTGACTAGTTTTTGGCTCGACATGCATCGGTTTGAGTTGTTAGAGAGGCTTTGGAGTCGATTATGGAACTTCGGAGCGAGCTAATTCTCCTGTCTAACTCTGTGAGGGGGAAACTGCCCCTAGGTGATGTATTTGATATGTGCCACTTGGTGTGGGGGCTACGTACGCACGAGGTGACGAGAGTCCGAACGTAGCTAAATTCATGTTATTGTTCGGGTAGACTTAGGTTCACACCATGCTATAGTTGTACTATTTGAGCAGTCCCTTGCCTATTAAATTCATTTATGTTATATTACGACTTGAGACTAGACTTGTGTGGAGCGATAGACTCGCTATTGTAGAGATTCGATGGGCTTCGTGATTAGCTGCAAATAATTTTACTCTTACAAATTCCTCCTGCATTATGCGTTCTCATTGGAGGTTTCCTCAAAGCTCCTTATAACTCACATGTACCTTCGTGAGTGGGGTCAAGGACCCGTCAAAGCTTCTTATTCTAATTGGATCGATCCGTTTGTTTCGGCAGGATAGATACATCTATGGTTCTTGTCATTCGACCCTCGGCAGTGCGCACGTCTTATGGGATGGGGTCATTCACCTCGGCAAGATTATGTACCACACTCTAATGGGAGCGGGCCGTTCGCCTTAGCAATATAATAGATGTATCTATTGTTATATACCATATTATGATAGGATCGGGACGTACGCCTCGACATTTCTATAAAATACTCCTATGGAGTCGTGCGTATTATTTGTAAAAAAACCAGTGTATCTGTGAATTTTCCTGATTTGAATTATGATGACCTATTATGTATATATATACTCTGGTGGAGGAGGTAACTACTAATCGAGAGTTTGAGTTTAATTGTGGAGAGAAGGATTTTACCATGTATTTATACTTGTTTATCTCGTTTATTTATCTGCCCCATATTTGTTAACTTCTTACTGTATCTGTCTTATTCGACTACTAGTAATTGTCGATATCGACCCCTCGTCACTACTTATTTAGGGTTAAGCTAGATACTTACTGGGTACACATTGATTTACGTACTCATGTTGCACTTGTTGTACTTATTGTGCAGGTATACATATATGTTTCTGGTGGTCCTCTGGGTGTAGAGGCGCGGCCGTTGCAGGGACTTTACGGTGAGCTGCACTTCCTTTATACGATAAGTAGCATGCAGAGTCTCCATCAGAGTCATTTATATTCCCCGTATAACTTGTATTTCAGGCAGATGATGTATTATTGTTGTACTCATTAATAGATGCTCATGCACTTCTGACACCGAATTTTTGGGGTTCTTACGGGATTGTTCATTGTTGTAGTTCGTGTAAATATTATCACTTACCCTATAAATTTTATTTCATACTCTTTAATTAATAAAAATAATGATTTCAAATACGAAAAGGAGTAATTAAGTTAATTATTCACTGTTGGCTTGCCTAACGATGGTGTTAGACGCCATCACGACCTTAGTGGATTTTGGGTCGTGACAGCTTGGTATCAGAGCGTTAGGTTCACTTAGGTCTCACGATTCATGAGAAAGTATAGTAGAGTTTCATGGATCGGTACAGAGATGTATGTACTTATCTTCGGGAGGTTACAAAGTTGTTAGGAGCATTTCTCTTCTTGATTCCTCATCGTGCAATTTGATTCCTTTGGGTCTTATGCCTTTATTTCCTTCCTAGTCTTTCTTATATGATGTTGAATGCTCGTGTCAATTGGGCACCGAGGAGTTGTAGTGGTACTACAAACGTGGAGTAGGATGTTTCTCCCTACACATTCGAGCAAGTTATTATCGTCTTCTTGCAGAAGGACATTCTGTCATTTTAGCTCAGTAGCTATATTTCTAATGGTTTTGAGGCTATGCATAGGTTGCTATGATGTTCATGAGTTGTTATCTCACAGTATTGATGTAATGGTGGGGTGCTCATTTATGTGCCAACGCAGTGAATGACTTGAAAGGAGAATTTCTCAGCACATGATTAGAGGTTCAGCGTTTAATTCCAGAAAGGGAAAGGCAATCGGACTATGAATGTTCATGTTTGGGTTGATGGAGTAACGAGACATGGTATTTTCGAACGTGGTGGAATTTTCATCTTTAATGTAGTGTCGTTGTCCTTGTTTGAAGTATTACGGTTCGCCGGTGTTATGGCCTCTTTGATTTGCCTACTGGGTAGGGTGTTGTGAAATGGTTCCTAAGAAGCGGTTGTCAGAGATAGTGGTGTGTAGCGATTTTGGGATCGAATCGGTGTTTCTAATGTTGATGTCTCGAGAAAGATGAGCTTCTAGGAGGTTTAGAGTTGGTATTAATTTATTAGTTCAGGTGCTACAGAGATAGATTTTTATTTGAGGCAGCATTTGGGTAGCGAATGCTGAGGAAGGACACGGTGGGAGGTGTCTCGCAGTGGTTGCTAAAAGATCGAGCATAAAAAGCAGAGGTCGAGAAGTTGCTTAAAGGAGATGGTTTAACAGAAGTGGGAGTGGCAGGGTAGCATATGGATCATGTGGTAGGATAACCACCTGACTTGAGAAAGATTTAGAGTGATTTGGGAATCACATATGGGTTATCTCATGTGAGCAGGTTAGTGGTTACATGATTTTGATGAATTTGTACGAAGAATTCTACCTAATACCCGATAGAAAGTCGGATGTGCGATTGTGGTTGATAATTTTGAGGGTTCATGAAAATTCTAACAAGAAACTACAAGAATTTTGGAGGGTTAATTGTGCGAGATCATGTTAATTGAGAAGGAGGAATCCTGGTGGGTTCAAGGGTTATGTAATTGTAGCTTCAAGATAAGTGGGGGAGCCTCACCATCTATGATTGGATCGCGTGGTTGTCTGCTTGTGCCGTTTCTAGTTATCGGTGTATGGGTGGGTTATTATTACTAAGGAAAGAAAACGTCAGTGGTAATTCAAGCAAAGGATTTAAGGAGTGTGTGCTATATTTGGCCTTGTTGATTCATGTTCAGGTATTGGCAAGGCTTAGAGTTTATGCTGCTTGTGGATGTGATGTACAAGGACAATAATTCATCCAGGTTGCATCTTTGAGGGGATGTTCATATGCTAGCAGGGCACTGGATTTTGGTCATATCCGAGACCAGGTCAGAGTGGGTAACTCTCAACAACGATCCTAGTGGGTTCAAGAATTAAATTGCATTGCCTAAGGATTTCGGGTCCGTTCTGTGGTTAAGGATCAAATTTTTGTAGTGGATTAGGAAAGGTACTTGGAGTGTTCTATGATATCATCGGGTCTGGGGTGCTGTATTGGAGGGAAGGGAGAAACGGCTTAGGATCCGCGGAAGGTCTTGCAGATTGTACATACTAGTTGGAGATGCTATTGTGCGCTTGAGGAGGGTATGAGATGGTTCATGAGTATTGAGACGATGTGGTCTCATTATTCGGGTCACTCAGGATGAGTGCGGATTGAGTTAGTTATGTTTTTGAATGGAGCTATTATTATTTATAAGGCAAGTAAAGATTAAATTGGAAGAAGTTGGTTCGGTTAGTAATGGTCGAATCAGCATGATTGTGTCTATGATTAGTTCCTTCGGCGTGTGAAGTTATACATGTAGTTTGTGGTTGTACACTTGGGCTTGAGCGCCACCATAACTTGGTTGATTTAGAAGGCATTTGATTCGAAAGTCTTTGTTGTGTAAATGGATTCCGGAAGGGTTATGGTGGGTTAGATTAAGACTTGAGGTTTGTATTTTTTGTGTATTGAGGATTCAGTTGCGTTTTGCATTGGTTATTCTAAAATGAGCTAAGTTAAAGGTTTCTAGCCAACGAAGTGTTTATTCTATTGGTCGTTCAAGGGATATGGTGCATACGTGTATTATCACTTAGTGGCATGGGGACTAGAAGTTGAAGGTCAAGGCCGCGGCTCGGTGTTGATAGATGTCACGAGCTCAAATGAGCAGGGAGAATTCAGATGTTCAGAGTAAGCTGGCATTTTCTTTAGTGTCACCAATAATGGTGTCTGTGGAAGAGGCTTTGTGTATTGACTTGCGGACTTTTGATTCGCTTTACAGAATTAGAACGACTAGTGGTATGGATGTGCAGACCTTGCTACTTGGTAGGGAAGGTCGTGGGAGAATATTCCATGGAGAAATTTGTATAAGTGTGGCATGTTAGTAACTTAATGGTTAAAGATTGAAACCAAGCATGGATATTATGGTACTATCGATAATGTGAGGGTTTATGCCTGAGAAGCATTCTATTCCTTGGGATGTAGACCGTGTGAGTTTTTCTTGGATTTGACGGCTGTTCTTGTGTGTCATGGATAGGTCATTGTGGATCCATTAAAGTTTACTAGCCCAATATGGTATGATCAAAATCGGCTTGAGGTCCGTTGATGGGTCTAAATGTGGGTGTGTGCTCCACACGTGACCGGGTGTGTTCACTCAGCATAGTATTTCTTATGGAGGAGTCTTCAGGCATTAGATGTTATTCCTGTCGTCAGCTATTCCATGTAATACTCTGTTATGCCATGTGGGTTGTGAGACGGCTTGGTTATTCTCGCCAGTATTATGGTCTCGTGCAGCTTGTGGTGTTATATGAGAAAAATGGCTCTCGAGATGCAGGTTGTTTACCGCACCTTAGTTGTGCTTGGGTTTTGTAGTGCTTGGTGCTATCCGTCTCCCCAGAGTTGTATTTTTGCACTTGGTGTGCTCGTGGTCGGTATTCGAATATTTTGTATGTATAAGCATTATGGCTTGATGAGTACCTCCTTTTTTAATGTCATGTGTGGATCACGTGGCATGCCGCCATGGGTACATTGTTTGGATCGGGTTGCACGTTGCAACGGTGTCATGTTTGGATCGGGTTGCACGACGCAATAGTGAGATGTTAAGTACGGTTCCCTATATCTATTCTTGTGTATTTTGTTTCTCATTCTCTGAGAAGGGCTCATGGTGTTTGATGTTCGTTTTATTCGTTACGCAAGCTGGATAGTTCTTTTCTAGAGTTCGTTCTTGCTTAGGTGTCATATTTGAGTTGTAGCTTATTGGCACATTGATAGAGTCATGTGGGATTTCAGTCAGTGTTTGAGGTGGCTTATTGCCGGAGCAGCTTGTACTAGGTGAGACAAGATTGTTAGACCTGGTATCAGTGCAATCGGAGGTATGCAAAGTATATTAAAGAGAAGGTGTCACTATTCAGTTCAAAAGGGATTAATGGGTCTTTTTAGGAGGGAAGACTCCATGAATTGTTTGTTCCGCAGATAGTTATGAGCTTCTACACATCTCTTTCGTCATGGAAGTATTGTGAGAGTTGAAACAAGGCTTATATGTGTTATGAGGTGTATTACGAGCATCGGATTCGTGAAAATGCAGCTTTTGTAGTCGCTAGATGTTATTATGGGCAACAGACTTATGTTGTGCATTGTGTGACATCATCATGGGTGCTTGATCATATGTTAGTTCAATGTGTGGCAATTGATATAGCGTTCGTATGTTAGAATCGGATCTCATGGAGAATTCTGGATGTTGGAATTTGGTTCTAAGGCTTATTGATTACATAAAAAGGAGAATCTTCAGTCTGGCTCGAGCTAATGTGCTCAACTGATTTGTGGTGGCGCAGGTAGGTGCACGAGGTGTTAAATAGTGATTTTGCATTACGTGGAGCAGTCCTTAGCATGTACAAGGACAAACATATGTTTAAGTGGGGGAGAATGTAACGACCTGACCTGTCGTTTTGAGCTCTAGCGCGTCGTTCGGCAGTTTAAGACCTTGAGTAGCTTCACTTCATGTACTATTACTTGTATGTGTGGTCGGAATTGAATTCCGGGAAGTTCAGAGTTGATTCGGATGGAAATCTCTAATTTCGGAAGCTTAAAGTTGGAAAAAATGACTAAGGTTTGACTTTTGAGTAAACGACCTCGGAATCGAGATTTGAAGGTTCCAATAAAATAAAAAAATAAAAAAAAGTTTCCAATAGGTTCGTATGATGATTTTGGACATGGGCGTATGTCCGCAATAGGTTTTGAATGACACGAGAGCGTTTCGGCGCTTATTGTGGAAAGTTTGCATTTTAGATGAATTTCATAAGCTTGGGTTGAAGTGGATTTTGATGTTATCGATATCCGTTTGGGATTCCGAGCCTGGGAATAGCTCAGTATTATGATTCTGGTCTTAGGAGCGTGTCCGGATGTGGATTTGGAGGTCCGTAGGTCATTTCGGGGTCATTTAGCGAAAGTTGGAAATTAAAGGTTTTTGGGAAGTTTGACCGGGAGTGGACTTTTTGATATCGGGGTCGTATTCGGATTCCGGAAGTAGGAATAGGTCCGTAATGTCATTTATGACTTGTGTGCCAAATTTGAAGTCATTCCGGATTGATTTGATACGCTTCGGTGCAAATTATAGAATTTGGAAATTTCATAACTCATAATTCGATTTGAAGCGTGATTAGTAGTTTCAGTGTTGTTTGATGTGATTTGAGACGTCGACTAAGTTTGTATCATGTTCTGGGACGTTTTGGTATGATTTGACGGGGTCCCGAGGGGTTTGGGAGTATTTTGGATCATTGGTTGAGAGACTACTAAAGTTAAGAAATTTTGAGTTTGACCATGGTCAATATCATGTTAAGATTACCTCTATTTAGTGGTTTGAGTGCACGAGCAGGTCCGTATCGTATTTTATGATTGAAATTAACATATAGTATGTGTCCGGGAGGTTCCAGGTGAGTTTCGGGGTGGTTTCAGATCATTTCTGAGAAGTTTGGGTTTGCTGGTTTCTGGTGATCCGTTAACCACCCGAAACTCACCCGAGGCCCTCGGGACCTCAACCAAACATATCAACAAGTCATATAACTCCATGCAAACTTAGTCGAACCTTCGAATCACTTAAAACAACATCAAAACACCAATTTACACATGGATCCAAGCCTATGGAACTTTTAAACTTCTGAATTCCACAAACGACGTCGAAACCTACCAAACCACGTCTGATTGACCTCAAATTTTACACACAAGTCGAAAATGACACCACGAACCTACTCCAACATCCGGAAATCCAATCCGACCTCGATATCAAAATTTCCACGGCCGTCCAAAACCGCCAAAATTCCAACTTTCGCCAATTCAAGCCAAATTCTACTACGGACCTCCAACTCACATTTTGGACGCGCTCCCAAGTCCAAAATCCCCTAACGGAGCTAACGGAACCATCAAAATTTAAATTCGAGGTCGTTTTCACACAAGTCAACTTTTCCAACTTAAGCTTCCAATTAAGAGACTAAGTGTCTCAATTCACTTCGAAACCACTCTGGACCCGAACCAACCAACCCGGTAAGACATAATACAGATGTAAAGCACAAAAGAAGTAGAAATGGGGGAAACAGGGATATAACTCTCGAAACGACCAGCCGGGTCGTTACATCCTCCCCCTCTTAAACAAACGTTTGTCCTCGAACGGGTCTAGGAACATACCTAGAGTCTCAAATAGGTGTGGATATTGCTTCGCATCTCTCCCTCGGTCTCCCAAGTGGCCTCCTCCACAGGCTGACCTCTCCACTGCACCTTCACTGAAGTTATATCCTTTGACCTCAACTTCCAAACTTCCGCCCCAAAATGGCCACTGGCTCCACCTGATAAGTCATCTCACCATCCATCTGAACCGTGCTGAAATCCAAAACATGAGACGAATCATCAATATACTTCTCAAGCATAGAAACATGAAATACTGGATGCACACTTGACAAGCTAGGTGGCAAGGCAAGCATGTAAGCCACCTCCCTTATCCTTTGAAGTACCTCAAAAGGCCCAATGAACCGAGGGCTCAACTTTCCCCTCTTCCCAAACCTCATAACACCCTTCATGGGTGATACCTTCAGCAGAACCTTCTCCCCGAACATGAAAGACACATCACGGACCTTCATGTCTGCATAGCTCTTCTGCCTAGACTGTCGTGCGAAGCCGCTCCTGAATCAATTTCACCTTGTCTAATGCATCCTGGACCATGTCTGTACCCAAGAGCCTAGCCTCGCCTGGCTCAAACCATCCCACCGAAGATCTACACTATCTCCCATATAAAGCCTCGTGTGAAGCCATCTGAATGTGCGACTGATAATTGTTGTTATATGAAATAGTTATCATTGACACAAACGCGTAACATGTCCTCCAATATCTAGATAGTGCGCTCGTACTGTCCGTCCATATGAGGGTGAAAGGTTGTTCTTAACTCAACCTAGGTTCCCAACTCTCGTTGCACGACCCTCCAAAATTGTGATGTAAATTGTGTGACCCTATCTTAAATGATGGAAGTTGGACATCATGAAGGCGAACAATCTCTCAGATGTAAATCTCAGCCAACCGCTCTGAAGAGTAGGTAGTACCAACTGGAATGAAGTGCGCGGACTTGGTCAGTCGATCCACAATCATCCAAATAGCATCGAACTTCCTCGAAGTCCGTGGGAGCCCAACTACGAAATTCATGGTGATCCGCTCCCAATACCACTCTAGGATCTCTAACCTCTGAAGAAAGTCACCCGGTCTCTGATACTCGTACTTAACCTGCTGACAATTGAGACATTGAGCCACAAACCCAACTATATTCTTCTTCATCCTCCTCCACCAATAGTGTTGTCTCAAATCTCGGTACATCTTCGCGGCACCTGGATGGATGGAATACCGCGAGCTGTGGGCCCCTTCAAGAATCAACTACCGAAGCCCATCCACATTGGGCACACATATCTGGCCATGCATCCTCAACACACCATCATCACCAATAGTCACATCTCTAGCATCACCTCGCCGAACCCTGTCTTAAAGAAAGAGCAGATAGGGGTCATCATACTGACGCTCCCTGATATGATCATAAAGGGAAGACCTAGAGAATACACAAGCCAATACCCGTCTCGGCTCTGAAATATCCAATCTGAAAAACTGGATGGCTAAGGCCTGAACATCCAATGCTAAGGGTCTCTCTGCTGCTGGAAGATATGCTAAACTCCCCAAACTCTCTGCCCGATGACTCAAAGCATCGACCACCACATTGGCCTTCTGTGGGTGGTACAAAATTGTGATGTCATAATCCTTAAGTAGCTCCAACCACCTCCGCTGATGCAAGTTAAGATCCTTTTACTTAAACAGATGCTGCAAACTCCGATGATCAGTGTAAATCTCACAAGGAACCCCGTACAAATAGTGCCGCCAAATCTTCAGGGCGTGAACAATAGCTACTAACTCAAGATCGTGGACAAGATAGTTCTTCTCACAATATACGGTGTAAGACCCCGAACCTGTAGGAAATACCAATACTGGGGCTGTAGTCAAAGCTATCTTGAGCTTCTGAAATCTCTCCTCACACTCCTCTATCCACCTGAACGAAGCACCCCCTTCTAGGTCATTGATCTCGCCCAAACTCACACCACAAATATAGGTAGTGAGGCGGTTGAAGAAATAATAAAAACCCAATGCAAGTCGGGGTCAAATCCTTAGGGAGTTATAATGTGGATTAGGTATACACCTAGTGTGAATGTAAGATATGCCCTAAATTACACTTCCACATTCTTGATTGTTGTTTCTACTTCTACTTTAAGCTATTGATTGCAATTGTAAAACTAGGAGACAATATTTTTGGTTTTGGTTGTTTTTCAAATGATAAAAGATCTAGGGTTGCGACTTCTGCCTAGTTGGTTACCTAATGGATTTAGAGCTTTAGGGCACGTGTGGTTGATAGAGATACAATAGAGAAATCACACTTAATTACTCACTCTATACCTCTCGGTCATTTGAGTGATTTTGCCCGATTTGGCTTTCTCAAGTCCAAATATGTATTTCACAAAGCAAGTGATAAATGCTCTAGTCGGGTCTTACTATCTCTAGGTTCGGCCCTTTAATTGGGGCTATCAATTTCTTGAGTTCACCCCAATTCCTAGTTAGCCAAGTTTTCCTATACTTAGTCTCTCTTTCTCGACTTGTCAAATAGGCATGAATCAATGTTTGCAACCATTAATTCTAGAATTCAAGCAAGAACATGGCTAAAAATCATATACCCAATCATAAATAAGCCCTAAATCAATAACCCATTAAGTACCCATACTAGGGTTGGGTCACAACCCTAGCTAAGGGTTTAGCTACTCATAGAAAATAAAGAAATAAAAGAAGAAATTAAGATAGAATGCATAATAGTTGATTATGGAAAGAAAATATAATGTTTAGAAGATAATCTAGTACAATATTACTCAATATAGTAAAGAAAAACGGCTCAGGTGCTCTACACTGATACAACTTTTTACCTAAAAATGACCAAAAGTTCTATTTAAACTAAGATAAAAATATCTGACAAAAATGCACCTGTGAAGGTTGTGCGGTCCGCACATTGATCTTGATTGGTCAACTGGGCCTTCTGCGGTCGCATAAAAGTGGGATACAACCACATTTAATTTATTTTTGCGGACCGCACATTTCTGAGTGTGGACGCACACTTGACTTGCGCTGGGACTTGGACCTTCTTCTGCGGACCGCACATTTGTGAGTGGAGACGTACTTTGGCTTCTGTGGCCGCACAATAATAGTATGGTCCGCATAGCTTCATCTTGCCTAGGATCCAACTCTCTGAATCTCTTCTTCTTCGGCCGCATAATAATTGTGCGGTCCGCGTACTCTGAAGGAAATCTGACAATGCTCTTTCTTTATTTGCGGCCGCAGTATTGTGTTAGTCCGCACTGTAGGCCTTTTTGGCTTGTTTTGGTCCTTGTCCATTTTTGACTCCTTTTTGAGTTAATTTTCACTTCTTTGGCTCATTTCCTAATATTCCTGCAAGAAATCACCTTTCATTAGTTCTCGGGAATACCTTGAAGCATTTTTGAGCTAAAATGCAAGTAAAAGAGAGCAAATAAGCGGTCAAAATCCCTACTTATCAACTCCCCCAAACTTAAGCTTTTGCTTGTCCTCAACCAATTAAGGCAATACCCACCTCTATTAGAAAAGGGGATATTTCAGCTGGCCTAAGTTGGGTTGAACACAAATCAATTGGGACCAACAATTACCCACACGCTCATGCATCATTAACAAGCCTACGATTTGAATGTTGAAGCACAAATGGCTCTAATGTGACACTTGAGCATCAAGGGTTGACTTTGTTCATCAAGGAAGTTCGCACTTTCATGCAAGTCACTGTGGATCCCAAACTCCACCTCTTATACTCTCTGGAAGCTCATATCACTCATGAATGAAGAATTCAGAACAATGACTCAAGGAAGACTCGCTCGTCACTCTCAAAAGAATGTCACAAGCTTGGCTCTAAGTACCATATGCTTGCCCCTCATGTAGATCACCACTAATGTAAGCTTTCTCGGCTTGAAATCACGTAGGGCTTTTTCGGCATGTAATGAAGGCTTTTTGACTAAGGAGGGAAGTATCGGATTGGAATCGGTTCATCTTTCCTTTAGCACTTCATATTCTCTTGTTTGCTCATACTTTGTCGACTCTTTGAGTCATTTTATTTTCCTTTAGGGGGACTAGAGATTCTTGACATCACTCTTTCTTTGCCATTCCATTCACAATCTCCTTCTTTGCTTTCTCCATGCTTTGCACTTTTACTTTCTTTTGCATCTTTTCAACCCTTTCACATTATTCACTTTCTTTTTGTGTTTTTCTTTGTTCTTCCTTTATTTTTCTTTGCCTTTTCCTCTTCTTCATTTATTTTTTCTTTTTGTGATTTGAAACCATCTTTAAACTCCTCGTATCTCCCCCAAACTTATGTTTTTGCCATTCGAATCACATGAGTGCTAAAGAAAAGTCGGGTGCCAAGAGAGAGTCACTAGAAAATGGTTAAAGTCTTGTAATGTGGTTATCGACTAAAAAGGCTTTAGGCTCAAAAGGTTTTACTAAGGATTATATCAATGGTGTGCCATGGAAGGTTTCAAAACAGGCCAAGGAGAGCCTACAATCACTTATCAAGCCAAGCTAGCTTAGAATTTCGCCTAGAAACACATTCGGGGAAAGTTCTAGACCATTCGCACGGGTACTTGGACTTGTAAAAAAATACCTCACCTCTCACTCAACCAGATTGTTAAAAGAATCGAGTCTAGAGCCCACAACAATCGCATCCAATATTGAAAATCTCTAATGGTTCTAAATAAACCACCTAATGATTGCTTAAGTCAACACAAGAGTCACAAGGTCACTAACTAGAGCTATTTCTTTACAAAAAAACTTGTTTTTAACCATAAGCGTATAGTTAAGTGTGTTGGTACCAAGTGAAGCATGCTCGACCCTTATTTATTCATTAACACTACTTGTTTCTACCTAAACATCAAAAATTGACTCAATCCCTTAAGAAGGTTGTCACGCCATCCATCATTGGGAAGATCCACCAGGTTCACTCAAGACTCACCTTTGGAAATAATCGTGGAATTAAGAAAACCAAAGGCTTATTATTCACTAAAACATAAAAAGAAGCTAACAAATCAAAAAAAAGCTAATAAAGTAACTAAGAAACTATACTATTAAGAAAGCAAAATGAAGAAGATATGAAATAAACTACTGAAAGTAAAGCAAATGAATATATATAAGGAGGATGATTATATACATAACGAGGGAGAAAAATAAAGAGAAAAGAAAAAAGAAAAAGAGTATTAAAGTTATTACAGGCCCAAATGTGATCAAATGTCATCAACAATCATCCAAATCATCAAAATTACCAAAATAGACCCCCCCCCCCCCCCAGAAAAAGAATAAGCATTGTCCTCAATGCTTAGAAAAATCAAAACATAAGAGGGTAGAGAGTAAAGAAAACTCCATATGTGGTCTCGGGGTGACTGGCAGCATCACCACCCTCGGTCTCCTCTAACTGTATGTCATCATCTCCGGGCTGAGGGACAACATGGTTGGTGAGCAGCTGAAACATCTCTTCAGCAGTGGGGGCAGTGAGATCTGGCTCGTCAGAATGGCCAGTTGATGCCTCTTCTGATGGTGTCTCTACTGATAGTGTTGCTAGGTCAGCTGGTACTGATGGACCTGACTCCATCAGTTGTCAAAGGGCAAATCACCTGTTGCTGCTAACTTCTTCACCTCCTGTCTCAAACTCTCCACTGCTTTCTTCGAATCCTGGGACTTTCTCATCTTCTTCACTTGCTTGGCCAGCTCCTTAATGGCACCCCCCCCCCCCC
>ML395632.1:10868-43090 GCA_005239525.1 Nicotiana knightiana | reverse complement strand
TGCTGGATCAGCTGGTACTAATGGACCTGATTCTATCAGTAAGTCAAAGGGTAAGTCACCTACTATTGCTAACTTCTTTACCTCCTGTCTCAACTTCTCCATTGTCTTCTTCGAAGCCTAGGACTTTCTCTTATTCTTCTTCTTCACTTGCTTGGCCAACTCCTCAATGAAACCCCCCCCGAGATACTAGAGTGTCCATGATAGTCTTCTGGTTGTCCAAAATATTCTTCAATGTTTCCTCCACTAATGGACGTACCTGTGACACTGCTGGAGTAGAGGACTACGCTGCAATAGTTCTAGATATGTCAGACAGCTTAGAAGTAGCTGTCTGCATCTAGTTGTTGAGGCTCGCCAAAGTCTGAGAGACTCGCAACGCATTAAGAGGATAGGTGGATGAAGCTGGCACTGGAACTGAACTTGGTGGCCTAGAGGATGAAGGTGGTGGCATGGCGGATGTGCCGGTGGAAGGTCTGGCTGCTGTGAAAGGAATGGGATCTGTAGATGGCTCAGCAGCAGCCTCTAAACCTACCACTGATGGCTCGTCAGACTGACCAACGGTGGTAGTGTCCTTACACTTGAACTTTTGGTTGTCCGCATCCTGCAAGTGATACCATGAAAAAGGCCTCTTAGCTTTTACCTTTATGTCATATGACCTTGGCTCCACCTTTGCATCATTGAAGTACTCTATGAGAGTGTTCGGATAGAGGTAGGACTTTTCACTTTTTTTGACTGCCAATGTGATTTTGGTTGACATGATGGCCCCCACATTGATCGGGTACCTCGCCATAATAGAAGCCACCGGAACTGCTCGGGGAAGTGGGAGGATTTTCTCATTCAAGCTCGAATCAATCCTGATACACACAAAGCTTTGCCACCCTTTAGCTTCGAAATTAAGGGTGGCCCGGAGGATAGGAACTCCTGTTGTGATCCATGGTGGTGGTGGTCCTTAGGCAGCTAAAATCTCAGCTAGCCAAGGGCGAGCTTCTTCACCGAGAGCTAACTTCTCTAAGTATTGGAATGCCTCCACTTGATCAAAACCCACATAAGCATTCAAAGAGATGGCATCGAAACGGACTTTCAAATTTCTCACTCTAGTCACTTTTGTCCCCTTCTTGATGTGAACTACATTTGCATAGAACTCCCTAACCAAGTTCTCATTCGCATCCAAGACCGGGTGAGTGAACCACTTCCATCCCTTGTGCTCCTGGAACTGTCTAAGGACATTCGGATTATGAACATCAAAATCCTTCATCAAGAATTGTCGCTCAAGTGTGAGAAACCTCTTGGGCTACAACTCCCGGAATCTATTAAATGTTGTTAGGCTGACAAATCTATCTTCCCACATTTCCCTCTCCTGGGGCCTGGAAGGAAGTGGAACACCACTGGCGGTTGGAAGAGCTGAATGAACAGGGCGACTCACATAACCCCTACTGTGGCGAGCTACTAGGGGAACGATCCCTAGAATAATAACCAGTTTCTTGAGACCTCTTGGCCTCTCTATCCTCTCTGTCCCGGGCAAGCATGCCCTCTACTCTCCTAGCAATACTCACGACCTGCTGATTAAGAGATATCCATCTCCAACCCTCTGGCCATACTGGTTCTGATACTGGGGTGGAGTCCCTCAATAAAGCGACGAACCCTCTCTCGAACTATGGCAACCAAGGTCGGTGCATGTCGAGCCAGCTCACTGAAACGGACTTCATACTCTCACATAGTCATAGAACCCTGGCGCAGTTGTTCAAACTCCACACGCCATGCATCCCTGAGGCTCTGAGGAACATACCCTCTCAAAATCATATCCGAGAACTGAGTCCATGTGAGTGAGGCTGCCTCATCCGGACTACTCAGCTCATAAACACGCCACACTGATAGGTTTCTCCTCTAAGCTGGAAAGTGGTTAAAGAAACCCCACTCGTCTCCGATATACCCATAGTACGGAGAATACGATGACACTCCTCCAGGAAATCCTGAGCATCATCTGAAGCCAATCTGTTGAAAGTAGGTGGGTGATACTTCTTGTACCTCTCAAGTTTGAGCTGCTCCACCTCAGAAGTGGCTGCTCTGGTCTCATGCTGAACCACAGCTACCGACAACATAGGAATGAACTTTAAGGACTAATAAACTTGGACCCTCTGCTCAGGAGTACGGGTTGCGGGAGTCTGTGCCCCTCCCCCGGCCTGAGATATGGAAGGAGCTAGTGGGATCAATCCATCCTGAGCTAGGGCGATGAACATGCTCATGAACTGGGCTAGAGTCTCCTGGAGGCTGGTGCAGCAATAGGAACCTTCGGCGCCTGCCCTCCAGCTAGAGCTGTTGGGGCTCCTCTGTCGCAGCTCACGTGGGTGCTCTGGCTGCACCATGTGGTCATCCTCTACCCCGACCCAAGCCTCTGGCGGCTCTAGCAGGGGGCTCGGGTGCCTGATCATCAGATCTCCCGGTACGAGTCCTCACCATCTGTGAGAAACAATAGAATAGAGAGTTTTAGAATTTGATGTCACTGACTTGCACGACAAGGAATCAAAAGAAGTATGATTGTTCCTAACAGTTCCATAGCCCCCTGAAGATAAGTAAAGACTTCTCTGTACCGATCCGCGAGACTCTAATAAACCGGCTTGTGACTCACGATACCTATGAACCTAGAGCTCTGATACCAACTTATCACGACCCGAATTCTCCCTCCGTGAATTTTCGTGACGGCACCTAGTATCTACGACTAGGTAAGCCTAACACTTTGTGAAAATGAAATGAAAGAATGAACATTAACAAATAACAGCAACAATAACCTAAATAAGAAATCGAATGCCGCTCGGCATATACAATTATCAATTTCTGCAATGTTCAAAAACACTCTCAAAACCCGGAACACCGTAAGTCACAAACTACTAAGAGTCTTAAATGTTCTATACATCATTTTCTATAGAAAAGAAGGGAAAATGAACATAACGGAGTAGAGGGGGACCCCGAGGATATGCGGACGCGGGCAGATGTACCTTGAAGTATCCGACATCAGCGACTGCAACTATGAACGAGGCTGGTAAGAAGAACTTGGATCTGCACACGAAAAACATGTGCAGGAAAGGGCGTGAGTACACCACAATGGTACCCAGTAAGTGTCAAGCCTAACCTCGGTTGAGTAGTGACGAGGTCAGGTTAGGGCCCTACTAGTATATAAGTAGTAAAGCAAGGCAAGAATGAAATATCTTAGTAAAATAAGTACTAAAATTGAACAAGAAAGAAATCATGGAAAGATAACAGCTCAGTACACATAAATGCAATAGGGGATCTCCCGAGATACCGTCTCGTAATACCAAACGTAAATGTGCAGGAGGATCTCCCGAAATACCGTTTTGTAGTCCCAAAGTAAATATGCAAGACAGGGGGATCTCCCCGAATACCGTTCGGTAGTCCAAAAATAAATATGCAGAACAGGGGGATCTCCCGGAATACCGTTCCGTAGTCCCAAAGTAAATATGCAGCCCAAAACAACATAATTCAATAAGTACAACACGGAATCCTACAATTCAGCCTAAGTACAAGTTAATATAAAACAGGTAATTCACTAAACATGCTACACGTAGTTCAGATAAACAAATAAGGCAAGCAGGCATGATATTCTAGTCTAGCAGGATACTACACATGCTGATAAGGTTCAAATAAGAAGGAAAACAGGTTATTACTTAGTAGAAATGGGTTTTTTACAATAATTAGCAGTGTACGTACTCGTCACCTCACGTACACGGCGCTCATATATCAAAAACAGTACCAATCCTAAGAGGGGTTCCCCCATACAAGGTTAGGCAAGCCACTTACCTCGAACCAAGCTCAAATCAATCTGAAACAATGCTCTTTCCATGAAAATCCGACTCCGAATGGCCCAAATCTAGACAAAATCAATTACATAACATAAATACAACTACAAGGAACTAATCTAGCTACTGAAATCAAAGCTAAAGCAAGAAATTAGAAATTCACCCCAAAAAGCCTACCCGGGCCCACATCTCGGAATCGGGTAAAAGTCACAAATTATGAACACACATTCACTCATGAGTCTAACCATACCAAATTTACTCAAATCCGATACCAAAATCTCGATCAATACCCCAAAATTCTGCCTATGAACTTTTCTCAAATGTTTTCCAATTTTTCACCCCAAATCACTAATTTAATGATGAAAATTAAGACATAATCATGGGAATTAACCAAAACCAAGTGAGAATTACTTACCTCAATCAACTCCCAGAAAATCCCTTCAAGAATCGCCCAAATCTGTTGTCTCTAGCTCAAAATATGAAAAATGGGCTCAAACCTTCGATTTTGAAATTAATACTGCCTGCCCAGAATTTCTTCATCGCGAACGCGACCTTTCTCTCGTGTTCGCGTAGACCAACTTGACTTCCTCTCATCTTAACTCAACGCGAACATGTCCCTCTCCTCGCGAACGCGACGCTTTACCAATTCTGACCTTCGCGAACGCGTAGAACAAAAGACTAGGGTCCCCAGCTACCTAACTCATCTTCGCGAACGCGACCCTACTCCCGCGCTCGCAATGCACACACAGATCATACTTTCGCATTCGCATTCGCATTCTCTTCTTCATGAAGGCGAAGCACAGATCCTCCTCAGCTCATAAACACTCTTCATGAACGCGAGGCTCCTATTGTGAACGCGTAAGAGGAAACCAGAAGCATACAGCAGCAGATAAATGCTAACTCACAAAGGCCAAGAATGATTTGTTAACCACCCAAAACTCGCCCGGGGCCCTCGGGACCTCAACCAAACATACCAACAAGTCATATAACTCCATGCAAACTTAGTCGAACCTTCGAATCACTCAAAAGCACATCAAAACACCATTTTTCACCCGGATCCAAGCCTAAGGAACTTCTAAACATCTGAATTCCACAAACGACGCCGAAACCTACCAAACCACGTCCGATTAACCTCAAATTTTACACACAAGTCGAAAATGACACCACAAACCTACTCCAACTTCCAGAAATCCAATCCAACCCCGATATCAAAATTTCCACTGCCGGCCAAAATTGCCAAAATTCCAACTTTCGCGAATTCAAGCCAAATTCTACTATGGACCTCCAAATCACATTCCGGACGCGCTCTGAAGTCCAAAATCACCTAACGGAGCTAACGGAATCATCAAAATTTAAATCTGAGGTCGTTTACATACAAGTCGACATTCGATCGGCTTTTCCAACTTAAGTTTCCGATTAAGAGACTAAGTGCCTCAATTCACTCCGAAACCACTCCGGACCCGAACCAACCAACCCGGTGAGACATAATACAGCTGTAAAGAACAAAAGAAGTAGAAATGGGGGAAACGGGGCAATAACTCTTGAAACGATCGGCCGAGTCATTACAGTAAACATAAAAGGGCCCTTCTTATAAAAACTGCCACGTTAAAGGGTTGATTTCGGAAGAACTTATTCCCGGAATAAAAATGCTTTGGGGGAAAAATACACCCAAGGCTTTACGTAATAAGACGCAAACAGTAAAACTTGCACAAAATACTTAGGCAAAAGAAAAAAGAGAGTGCAAAACTTGTATAAACGTTCAAACGAAAGAAAGACTCAAAAAATACTTGAGATAAAAGATTTCTTTATTTACAATAACGTGAAAAAGTTGCATGGATACAAAAGTTGGAGAAAAAAAAAAGCTAAACTATTGCATCTCCGGAACCCGGAAGAAGAGAAGTGTTTGCGCCCCAAGGGAAGCGGGTAGATCCACTGATGGCTCAACATTTTGGCCTTCATCAGTTTTGCCTTCAACATATTCACCTTCCATTTCATCTTCAGTTCCCGAAGTTTCAGAACCCGAACAAGAAGAACCAGAAGCATCAGGCTCTGTCGGTAGACCACTTTTAGCAGCTAACTCAAGCTCACGGGCCTTAGCAATTTCATGATCAAAATCAATGATACCAGCTTTGGCCTCTTCCAAGGGTTTTCTCCTCATGGTGTACATAATGTAAGTTTTCTCAACAACAAGGTAAGTTGCTAGGCGCTTAAGTTCTTCTTTGAGTTGGGTTACCTCGGCAGGAAGGTTTTTCCGGGCAGATCTAATAGATCTGAAGCTAACATTAAGGTCACGGATAGTTAAACTAAAGAGCCTATTATGCTCAAAAGTATTCTTATACTTCTCTTCCAGCTGAGCATGTTTCACCCCCGCAGCAACAAGATCTTTAGTTTTGGAGTTCAATGATGCCTCCAAGTTGGTCAATCTTTCAGCGGAAGCAGCCTCGCGGTCGGTTGTAGCAAGAATGATATTATGTAATTCAGCCCATTTAGCCCTGCCTTCGTCAAATTTAATCCTCAGCGGTCCAATATCTTGGCTAAGGGTTACCACTTCTTGCTCGTTTGGCTGCAAACGAGTCTCCCATGCAATGGCCTCAGCAGCTTTAGCTTCCAATTCTAAGAGGTGAACGGCAGTTTGCTCCCGCTCGGACAAAAGTTTATCCTGTGCGGAAGTAAGTTCTTCCTTTTCCCGAATCAACCTTTGGAGGCCTTCCTAAGGAAGAAAGTTTTCCTAGAAAGCAAGAAAGGCAAACTCAGAATACTTTTTGGAAAAAATAGAAGAAATAACAAAGGAAATTAAGAATGCACTGATGTGGCATTGTGCATGCCGTTGTTCAACAAGCATTATCCCGAGAGAGCCTGTATCTTTTCCTAATCTTTCACTGAAGCCAAAGGCTTTAGACAATTAGCAAGTTCCACCGGCCGGAATAGCAAGTTGCATCCGATGGAGACCGAGAGAGTAACGTTCCTCCTCCTTTGCGGATCTTCAAAGGAGGCAGCATAATTTTGCCCCAAATTCCCATGAACTGGGGACTATAGAAGAGTAACATACTCTTCTCGGACATATGCGGCCGATGGAGATGATGTAGCAGTTGGTGAAGAAGGACATGAAGTAGATAGCGATGAAGGGTGAGAAGCAGCTACGACAAACGCAGTGCTAGTTTTTGGTTGCTTGCCAACCGAAGAAGGCAGAGACCCAGTACTCAGTCGCGCAATACCAGTCACAGTGATTGGAAACCAGAAATGGGAGTTGGCATTTTTTACTATCTCAAACTTCCCCAAAAGTGCCGAGACATCTGCGGGTTATTATCGCTGATTCGTGGAGAGGTTTTCATCCATAGCAGCCCCATTGACTAGATCGACCCAGGAGGCTTCCCCGTTCAGATGGTCTAATGAGTGGGAGTTGAGATTTTAGAAGCTCAAGAGTGCTTTGACTACGGTGACAATGTTGGAGTTGCACACTGTTTCAGGATCCTACACGGTGTATTGCGATGCATCTTGTATTGGGATCGGCGCAGTATTGATGCAGGATGGTAGAGTGATTACATATGCATCGCGGTAGTTGAAGGTTCATGAGACGAATGACCATGTTCATGACTTAGAGTTGGCAACCATTATTCATACGCTGAAGATTTGGAGGCACTATCCATACAGCGTGTCATGTAAGGTATTCACAGATCATCGGAGTCTACAATATTTGTTCAAACAATAGGATCTCAATTTGAGGCAGAGGATGTGGTTGGAGTTGTTGAAAGACTATGATATCACCATTTTGTATAATCTTGAGAAGGCCATCATGGTGGACGATGCCTCGAGTAGTAGCCTTGCGTATATCCTAGTTGGTGAGAGATCGCTTGCAGCACATGTTCAGGCTTTGGCCAATCAGTTCATGAGGTTATATGTTTCAGGGCCCAGTCGTGTTCTAGCTTGCACAGTCGCTCGGTGTTCCTTGTATGAGAGCATCAAAGAACATCAGTATGATGATCCTCATTTGCTTGTCCTTAAGTACACGGTGTGTCATGGTGGCGCCAAGTAGGTTACTAATGGAGATGATGGGTTTTTGAGGACGCATGGTCATATTTGTGTGCCCAATGTGGATGGGCTTTGTGAGTTGATTCTTGAGGAGACCCACAGTTCCAAGTATTCTATTCATCCGGTCGGTGCTAAGATGTATAAGGACATGCGGTAGCATTATTGGTGGATGAGTATGAAGAAGGATGTAGTTGCATATGTAGCTCGGTGTTTAAGTTGTCAGCAAGTAAATTACGAGCATCAAAGACCAAGTGGTTTACTTCAGAAGCTAGAGATCCCTGAGTGGAAGTGGGAGCATATCACCATGGATTTTATTGTTGGACTCCCACGGACTCAGAAGAAGTTTGACGCGGCATGTCAATTTTGAACAGGTTGACAAAGTCGGTACATTTCATTCCAGTGGCGGTTACCTATTCTTCAGAACGGTTAGATGAGATCTACATCCGCGAGATCGTTTGAGATCTGATCGAGGTACGCAGTTCACCTCGCACTTCTGAAGGGCTGTACACCATGAGTTGGGCACGCAGGTTGAGTTGAACACAGCATTTCACCCCCAAACGGATGGACAGTCCAAGCACAATATTCAAAAATTAGAGGATATGCTTCGCGCTTGCATTATGGATTTCGGGGGTTCTGGGGATCAATTCTTGCCACTTTCCCTTGCAGCGTTTTCTACAACAACAGCTACCAGTTGATTTTGTTCACCAAGTGGATGGTTCATGTCGGGGGAGGCTCGGTTGTTGGGTACATTTTTGGTACATGATGCTAGGGATAAGGTCAAGATTATTCAGGATCAACTATGCACCGCTCAGTCTAGGCATAAGA
Organism: Nicotiana knightiana; assembly: GCA_005239525.1. Lineage (NCBI taxonomy): Eukaryota > Viridiplantae > Streptophyta > Magnoliopsida > Solanales > Solanaceae > Nicotiana > Nicotiana knightiana. Next base: position 34,427 of record ML395632.1, on the reverse strand, counting down.
GTTATGTTGACCGTAGAGTTTGTGATGTTGCATTCATGGTTGGAGAGAGGGTATTGCTCCGGGTTTCACCCATGAAGTGTGTGATGAGTTTCAGAAAGAAGGGCAAGTTGAGCCCTAGGTACATCGAACCTTTTGAGATTCATGGGAGAGTGGGTGAGCTGGCCTACAAGCTCGCATTGCCACCTAGTTTATCAGTAGTCCATCTGGTGTTCCATGTGTCTATGCTCCAAAAGTATCACGGTGATTCGTCCCATGTATTAGATTTTAGATCAGTCCAACTGAACAAGGATTTGACTTATGAGGAGGACCCAGTAGTTATTCTAGCCCGACAGTTCAAATAGTTGAGGTCTAAGAGTCACCCTTCAGTTCGAGTGCAGTGGAGAAGTCAGCCGATCGAGGCGGCCACTTGGGAGTCCGAGTCGGACATGCGGAGTAGATATCTACACCTTTTCACTAGTCTAGGCACTTTCCTATGTCCGTTCGAGGATGAACGTCTATTTTAGAGGTGGAGAATGTGATAATCCAATAGGTCATTTATAGTTTAGCTCTCATTTCTGTGTTGCAAAACCTCGATTAGCTCAGTTTATCCTTCCTCGATCTATGTGCGCAGTCCTTGTCTTCTTTCAGATGGTTTTTATGTGAAAAATTAATTAAAATGTGAAATCGTGCCTTAAAACTCATTTGAGTTAACTTCGGTCAATGTTTTGAGAAAACGTACCTGGATCAGTATTTTGATTGTCTCGGTGGGTCCGTATCGTGAGTTGGGACTTGGGCGCATGCCCGGAATCGAATTCAGAAGTCCCTAGCTTGATTTATCATAATTTATTGAAAACTAGAAGTTTAAAGGTTTAAAGAAATTTCAAGTTTGACCGTAGTTTGACTTTGTTGCTACCTGATCCGGATTTTTGTTCTGGAACTTGATATAAGTTCATTACAATATTTATGACTTTTCTGAAAAATTTGGTGCAACACGGAGTTGATTTGACGTGACCCGGATGTCCGGTTGAAACGTTGCATGTTCTTAAGTTTAATTGAAGGTTTCATTCATTTTGGTGTCTGACTCGTAGTTCTAGGTGTTATTTTGGTGTTTTGTTTGCGCGAGCAAGTTCATATGATGTTATTTCACTTGTGTGCATGTTTGTTTTAGAGCCTGAGGGCCTCCGATCAGTTCCGGATAGGCTACGGAATGGTTTTGAACTTAGAAGAATAGCTGATGCATTTATCTTTATGGTGCTGTTAGCAGATCTCGTAATTGCGAGGTCTGGATCGCAAATGCGAGCCTCTCTTTTGTGAACAATATGTCAGTTTTGCGATCCTGGTCTGGATTGGGGAGAGTTCGCATTTGCGAGAAATACTTCGCATTTGCGGACTTAGCATATTCGCAATTGCGAAGGTTTTGGTCGCAATTGCGGCCACTGTCTACTTGGTGCTTCTTCGCATTTGCGAAGTGTAGTTAGCATTTGCGGACTGCTTTGGTTCGCATTTGCGACAAAATTGTCGCATTTGTGATGACATTAGGCTCAGGGACATCTTCGTATTTGAGAGGGGTTGATCGCATTTGCGAGGGGTTGATCGCTTTTGCGAGGGGTTGATCGCTTTTGCGATCATCGCAAATGCGAATTATGTATCGCAATTGCGATAACTGAAGCTGGGTAAAAGAGGAGGAAAACGGGAATCAATTAATTTCTTTCTAACTCTCAACCCTAAACACCCTAGAGGCAATTTTCCCAAGACATTTTCTTCTCAAGTTCATTGGTAAGTGACTTTAATCTACTTCTTTTCAATTACCCATTACATTTCATAAGATTTCAACATCAAATCTAGGATTTTCATGGTAGAATTTAGGGATTTAGGTAGAATTAGGGTTTTTTGTAAATTTGTAATTTAGACCTCGAATTGAAGTCGAATTTCTAAACTAATTACATAATCGGGCTCAGGGTGAATGGGTGATTAGGTATTGGTCCGAATCTCGGATTTTGACCAAGAAAGCCCGGGGTTGACTTTTCTTGATTTTTTCAATAATGATCTAAATTGAACCTCTTTCATTTGCGGATAGTTTCTAAGGCTTATTTTGAATCATTTGGTTGATAACTTGCTAGATTTGGTTGGTTTGGAGTCTTTTTTGAAAGGCAATCCTTGGTTGAACCCTTGAGCTATGTGCTATGTGAATTTCATGAGTAGCGGCGTATATGCGAGGTGACGAGTGTCTATACGTCGTCAATTACTCGTTTCATGTCTAACCGTAATTCATTAATTGTAGCATTCCATGTATTGATTGTTACATGCCTTAATTGCTTCCTATGCCTTAACTTGCTACTTGTCATTTATTATTCTCGCATTATAAATGTTAATTTCTTCCATTCTCCCATGCTTAATTGATACTTGCCGTAATTGTCTTACTTGTACCCTTTAACTGTCATATATTTGACTTGCCTTGTTGCTTAGTATTATTTGTAGCCTTTCATAAATTGGTACGAGATTCCTTCTTGATTTGTAGCTTTCATATTCGTTAATTCTTGTGATTCAAGTTGTTAAATTTTTTGCACTTATTGATTTATTTATGGATCGGGTTGCGCGCCGCAATAGGTGAAATAAGGGAGGATTTATATTGATACGGTGGGATCGGGTTGCGCACCCCAACCAGTGTTTTAAAAGGCGTTTTCGGGGCTAGCCCTGGGGCGGGGAGCACCAAAAACGCCCTGAGGCGATAGTGTGGGGCGAAAGTCTCAAGAGGCGCATGCCTGCAATTCGGGGCGACGCCCGGGAGTTTGAGGTGCATTTTTCAGTGAGGCGTAAACCCCAGAGACTTTTTCAAATTAAAACAAAATTTGTTGAATAAGTCCTTCATATAATACCTAAATTCTCAAAAGTTATCTTGGTAATTACTCAAAAGTTTTAAAAAGGAACTGAAATGTATTAAATTTAAAATTCAAGACCTTTTTTTATTGATTGAAGCCCTAATTCAAGGTCTGCCCCAATTCTTTATCTTGTCCGCTAGTCTGCTAATATCTCCTCAAAGAAAAAAATATATTATATTTTTTTTTTTACAAATACAAAGAGAACTCTATTCTTCTTCATAGCAGCAAGTTCAAAGTTCAAATTTCAGGTTAGTCATCTTTTTTGTTCCTCCATGTAGAAAACTTTATTCTTTTTCGACTCAAGTTACTTGTGCTTATAAGTAGCGTATAATAGATTGTTTTGACTAGTTTTTTTTTGGGATGAAGTACATCTATATGTATGTTTTTCACATATTTAATGTTTTCTTTAATTTTTATGCGACTTTACCAATTTATAAATATTTACTGTAATTATATTATTTTATAAAATATTAAAAATTAAATATCTATGGGGCTTACGCCCCGTGCCTCAGGGTTTAAACCTCACTAAGGCATATGTAAAACTCGCCTTACGCCCATGCCTTTTAAAATATTGGCCGCAAGAGGTGAAATAAGGATGGATTGATATGTTGAAATTAAGGGAGGATTATGATATTGACTCTGATTTTATGGTGGGATCTAGTTGCGTGCGGAAACACATATTTACTTATTATTATTGATATTTACATGGTGGAATAAGGAAGGATCGTGTTGTACAGTGGGATCGGGTTGCGCGCCACAATGGTTTATGTGTTTTGTATTCCTTATTGTATTGTGTTGGCTTCTCTGCTTTAGCATGAGACTTTGAGGATTGGTATTTCTTGTATTTACTGGTTTTCTTTTAGGATTGAGTTATTTTCATGAGTTAAATTCCTTATTTTGTTTTCGTACTTTTCTTGCCTGTCATTATTTTATACTACGTACAGGCTATTGTAAGTGACCCGTCTTAGCCTCGTCACTACTTCGTCGAGGTTAGGTTTGGCACTTACAGTGTACATGGGGTCACTTGTACTCATACTACACTCTCTACTTCTTGTGCATATTTTGGAGTCGGTCCCAGCGGAGGTCAGTAAATTGCTCGAGTTGACTATTGAAAGGAGACTTGAGGTACAGTTACTTGGTGTTCGTAGCCCTGAAGTCCCCTTCTACTTTTCTTAGCTTAGCTATGTATTTTCCTTCAGACAGCTTTATTTTTATTCATACTGTTACTTTTTTATTCTATTAGCTCGTGCACTTGTGATACCAGATCCGGGGTTGTATTTAGATATTTCAGTTGTTATGATTTTTCACACTTTATCTCACTTCTATCACAGTTATTTCAGTTTAATCAGCATCAGTTTATTAAAATTGTTAAAACTGACTTAAAACTATTCTAACGTGGGCTTGCCTAGCAAGTAAAATGTTAGGCGCCATCACGGTCCCGAATGTGGGATATCCGGGTCGTGACAATTTGGTAAGAGAACATCTAAGTTAAAATTGTGCTTTAATATTTAGCTTAGAATTATTACTTAAATCTTAGAAGTAATAAATTGTAAAAGGAAATAATTTATATAACTAAAATCTTTCTTAATTTCAAAAGTTTAAATAGTTCGAATAAGGAAAAATTTAATATATAATATTTTGAATTTTAAAGTCCTAAATATTAAAAAAATAATTAAATAACTATTCCTAAATACTAGCAAAATGATTAAGATAAATACGCGCCTTGCGCGTGTTTCTCATGTCAATGAATAATTATTATTTTTAAAATTACATAAATTAAATAGTATAAAATAATATAATTATCCGTTGAGCGACGTCCCTTCCACTCGGCACCGTCGAATCACTAAGGCCGACTTTCGTCCCTGCTCGACGGGTGGGTCTTGCAGTCAAGCTCCCTTCTGCCTTTGCACTCGAGGGCCAATCTCCGTCCAGCCCGAGAAAACCTTTTCACGCCTCCGTTACCTTTTGGGAGGCTTACGCCTCATAGAAACTGTCTACCTGAGACTGTCCCTTGGCCCGTAGGTCCTGACACAAGGTTAAAATTCTAGCCTATAAAATAAAAATAAATTAAATAACTTTCAAAAAATAGGAATGTTAATCCCATTTAGCAGACTCAAAAAAGGATTTCATCCTGTAAATGGAAGTCTTCAAAGAATAATAAGAATAACTTACAAAAAATATTTTTAATTTTTTCCTAATATAGAAACAAACAAGTAAAAAATACACAAATTTATAAATGACATTATAAACTTTAAAATTGACTAATATTTAATTAATAATTTATAAAAAAAAATCTAATATATAATAATATAGGGGACTGTAATTTGTTGAGTATTTATGAAAAGAAAGAAAATTAATTAATGACAGCTCATTTAGAATATATTTTTATCTTTTACTATTTCATCTTTAATGCTTCAGGTCTGCAAATATTAATAGAAGATTAATTATTGAGTGTATGATATTTTGCTATTATTGATTAAATTTTACTCATTTAGAATATATTTTTCTTTATGATTTTTCAAGTTGAAATAATTACTAAATGTAATTTTTAGATATTATACAAAAATTCAACAAATAAAATTTAAGTTGATTTTGAAGTTCTGAATATTAAGATTAACATGCAATGTGTTATAGTTATGTTGCATATCCCAATAAGGAAATAGTTTATTTAAGGTAAAATCTTTATTGATTTAAATTTTTAATTGTTAGATTTTTCTACATAATTCAAATTAAAAAAAATTATCAAAATTTTAACTAATTTAAAATTCTGCATATTTTACTATTACAATAATTGTTTCCCATGATTATGTTTATGTTGTTTCTAGACTATAGTGAGCTATATATTTATGTTTTTTATTACTTTTGTCATATATTTCACCCGCATTATTTCAAAAGTTGATTTTTAATTTTTTTTCATGGTATTCATAATTGTATATGATCAGAATGAGTTAAAGATGGTAGGTAGTCAAAATATAGACTACGCTTTAATGACATAAGTATATTTTTCAAGAAAATAATTATATAGACTTTGATGTATATACGATAGTTTTATCATTTAATTTGGGCGAAAAGTATGCATTTAAAGGAACCATAAAATGCTTAATAAAATTTGATATGCATGGTTCTAATTAGTTTGTATGCACATATAATAGAAAGAAAAATATATAAACAATTTGTTCAATTTGTTTTATTTTGATGTCCTAAATATTAAGATTCTACTAGGCTCGCCTATGAATCGTGAGACCTAAGTGAACCTAGCGTTCTGATACCATGTTGTCACGATTCAAAATCCATTAAAGGTCGTGATGGCGCCGGACACCGCTGTCAGGCAAGCTAAAAATAAATACTTAATTTGGTTCTCATTTTATTATTCTTGACATCATATTTTCCTTCAATTTAAATAGTAAAGAATGGGGATTTACCGAGTAAATAATAATACTTTTAATAATTTCAATACAGAACAACCCATTATCATCCCAAAACTCAGTGTCACGAGTGCATGAGCATTTACTAGGAATATACAATAAAATACAGCAACTGTCCGAAATACAAATTGGACAAGAAAGATATAAATACTCTGAAGAAGAGTCTGCTGGTTGTGGGTCGACAAATGGGATGCAGCTCACCTAGGTCCCCGCATGCATACACGCCTCTGCTCTCACATGGCCATTAGTCATATATGTACTTGCACAAAAATGTGCAGCAAGTGTAGTATGAGTACGTAAGTCAACGTGTACCTAGTAAGTATCTAGCCTAACTCCGGAGGAGTAGTGACAAGGGATCGACATCGACACTCACTAATGGTCCAATAACATCCGGTATAGTAAGGAGGTAAGTAAGTGTGAGGCAGAGCAAATAAATGAAATAAACAAGTATAAATCACGTGGTACAAATCCCCCTCTTCACGAGGAACTCAAGCTCTCTATTAGAAATTCTCTCCTTAACCGAAGCATATATATAGATATAGTGGATCTCATCAAGTAGCTTACCATAACTCAAATCTGGGAAACTCACAGATACACTGCTTCTTGTCAAGTGTTACGCACAATTTCATGAGGATATGATATAGGAAATGCTGAGGGGTACGGCCCGATTCAACATAATATTTAAATTGTGCACTGTCGAGGGTCGAACGGCACAAACCATAGATGCATCTGATAAACTGTCGAGGCGAACGGCCCGCTCCCATGAGAGTGTGGTACATAAATCATGCCGTGGCGAACGGCCCGATCCCATAAGAGTGAAATACATAATCCTGCCGAGGCGAACGGCCCGATCCCATAAGAGTGAAATACAAAATCCTGCCGAGGAAAACGGCCCGATACCATTAGAATAAGAAGCTTTGATGGGTTCTTGACCCCACTCACGGATAAACGTGTGAGTTATAATTTCTTTAATAAAAATCTTTCAATGAAACATATATATATATATAACGGAGACATGCCATAAGAGGAGAAGGATTATCCGGTGACTAATCATTGAGCCGAGAAGTCTTTACAATAGCAAGTCTAGTCTCAAATAGAAATGTAAAACACAGGAATTAAACTGCTCAAATAGTACAGCTATAGCATGATGTGAACTTAAGTCTACCTGGACAATAATATGAATGTAGCTACAAACGAGCTCTCGTCACCTTGCACGTACGTAGCCCCCACGACAAGTAGCACACATCAAATATATTACCTAGGGGTAATTTTCCCCTCACAGAGTTAGACAGGAGACTTACCTCGTCTCAAAGCTCACTTTCCGATCCAAAATTGTGCTTTCAATCCTCAACTCGGTGCCAAACGACCCGAAGCTAGTCAAATGATATACAAATTAATCAGTACATGCTCAAGAGTTCACATCCTAACCATTAAGGTGATTTTCCAACCTAATTTGAAGAATTCCTAAAATTCACCCCCGAGCCCACGTATACGGTTTCCGGAAATTCTTGAAGATGAATATTACCCAAGACATCATGAACTCAAATATATGATTTATCCTCAATTCCATGCCCAAATTCATGTCAAAATCCAAAAATATCATTTGTAGGTTTTCTACTAAAACCCCAATAATTTTTACTAATTTTCATGTTTAAATCCTTACACAAATCATGTATTTAACTTATAATAAATGGTAATCATTTAGCTTGTGTTGCTTGATGAAAATCTCACTTTGAAGCTCTTCAAAATCGCCCCAACCAAATGAAAAATGGAAGAAAAATGGGCCAAGTCCCGATCCTAAAACAATCTGCCCAGCCGACCTTCTGCGTCTGCAGTACACTAGCCGCACCTGCGGAAAATCCATCGCAGGTGCGGTTCCCTCCAAACCAGGCGAAATTCGATTCTGCGGACCATTTCACGCTCCTGCGCAACCACTTATGCGGTCGACCACGCGTTTCTGCGCTTTCGCACATGCGGATTCCTTTCCGCTTCTTCGATCTAGCTGCCCCTCTCGCATTCCGATGCTGTGGAGCTTTCATCGCACCTGCGGCCTTTTTCACGCAGGTGCGATTGCACCAGATATCAAATGCCTCAGCACATCTTCCAAGTCCAAACTCGATCCGTTAACATTATGGAATCCACCCGAGACCCCCGGAACCCCGTCCAGTTATTGAAACCAGTCCCATAACATGACACGGACCTGCTCGAGGCCTTAAATCACATCAAACAACATCAAAATAATGAATCGCACCCCAATTCAAGATTCATGAACTTTAGAAATTCAAACTTCAACATTCTATGCCGAAAACCATCAAATCACGTTCGATTGACCTCAAGTTTTGCACACAAGTCACATTCGACATTATGGACCTACTCCAATTTCCGGAATCGGAATCCTACCCCGATATCGAGAAGTCCACTCCCGGTCAAACTTCTAAAAAACCTTCAAATTTCTAACTTTCTCCAAATAAACCCAAAATGATCTATGAACCTCCAAATCCACTTCTGGACGCGCTCCTAGTACCAGAATCACCATACAGAGCTATTCTCATACTCGGAATCCCAAAAGAACATTGATAACATTGAAATACACCTCAACCCAAATTTATGAAATTCTTTAAAAATGCCAACTTCCACAATAGGCGCCAAAACGCTCTCAGGCCATTCAAAACCCGATCCGGACATACTCCCAAGTACAAAATCATCATACGAGCATGTTGGAACCTTCTAATCTCGATTCATAATTATAGAGGTTTTGGCGTCTGATTTGTGATTCTAGAGGTTATTTTGGTGTTTTATCACGCGAATGTGTTCGTGTTATGCTTTTAGACTTGTGAGGATGTTTGATTTAGAGACTTGGGGGCTCGGATGGGTTTCAGATGCATTTTGGAGTGTTAGAAGAAGGTTCATCTTTGCTAGTGTCTCTATTCTCGCATTTGCAAGGTTTTGAATGCATTTGCAATGTCTGCATTTGCGATATCATTCTCACTTTTGCGACGATGGGATGGGCAGGGGAGTTCAGATTTGCGAACAATTTCATCGCATTTACAATTAGGCAGCTTCTAGAAGTTTTTGAAGTTCACTGTGATTTTCATGGGTTTTGGCGTCCGATTTGTGATTCTAGAGGTTATTTTGGTGTTTTTATCATGCGACCGAGTTTGTGTTATGTTTTTAGACTCGTGTGGATGTTTTATTTAAAGCCCCGGGGGCTCGGATGGGTTTCGGAGTGTTGGAAAAAGGTTCAGCTTTGCTGGTGTCTCTATTCTCGCATTTGCAAGGTTTTTATCGCATTTTCGATGTCCACATTTGCAAGATCATTCTCGCTTTTGTGACGATGGGTTGGGCAGGGGAATTTAACTTTGCGAACAATATCATCGCATTTACGATTAGGCAGCTTTCGCATTTGCGACACGAATAGTCATTTTTGCGAAGACGCTGAGCTCGTTTTTTGCGAGTCTTGTGTCGCATTTGCGACTTTGACAGAGCTGGTCAGCCTTCGCTTTTGCGACGCCTTTGTCACATTTGTGAACCCGATGTCTTCCGGGACTTAGCTTCATGTTAACATATTTTGAACCTTAGACTCGGTGGGAGGAGATTTTGTGGAGATATTTTCATACCAAACTATTGGGTAATTGATTCTAACCGATTTCCAACTATATTTCATGATTTTATAGTAGATTTAACAACAAATTCATGAGAATCTAAGGGAAAATTTAGTAATTTTTGCCAAAGTTTTGAAAAATGAGAATATGGGATTTGGGAGTCGAATTGGACTCGGACTTGGAAACAAAGTCAAGACCTACCCTTGGACCCGGGTTTTGACCGGGCGGCCCGGGGTTGATTTTTGTTGACTTTTGAAAATTTTATAAAGATCATATCTTTGTTAATTGAAATTGTCTTCTCTTTGCATTGTTTGATATATTTAAGTCGTTTTTGGCTAGATTGAGTCGAGTGAAGGCGAATATGTAAAGGAAAAGCTAATTTGAGTATTGATTTGGCCAAACTGAGGTAAGTATCATGCCTAACTTTGTGTGAGGGAAATTACCTCTTAGATTTTGGATTGATGGTACTATTTGAATTATGTGGAAGACGTTTACAGGTGACGAGTATGTACATGGGCTTATATGTGGTATTTGACCGGTTTAGACTATTAGGCTTCTTTCATACGTTAAACTAAAGTTATCGTTTCATATTATATCTTTTGTTGTTAGGCATGCCCTTACGTGTTGTTAGTACATGTTCTATCTTTCGTTTGTCAAGTTCACTCTTGTATGTTTCAATTGTTGATTGCAACTACATGTCGAATACATGACTTATCTGTCACATGCCTTCATTGTTAATTAATTTCTCGAAAATTGTGTCTTGGTATATGAATCATCATTTCTTGCTATTTGATTTTGCGAGTTATTGTGTAACCTCTTCATCCGTTGTGATTTCTTTGTGTTGCTTTGATATTGCATTGATTTTGTGACATGTCGTAGTTGGTTGTAATTTGTTTTCTTAATTTATGTTGCTTGGGGAGAGGGTTGCACGACGCAAACAGTATTGATAATGATGATATGGTGGAATAAGGGATGATTATGATATTGATAAATGATGGTATGGTGGGGTCGGGTTGCACGCCGCAACATATATTGTTATTATTGTGTGGGATCGGGTTACACGCCGCAACGGATATATATGTTGTGATTGTTATGATATTAAGGTTATTCTCAGTTGTGGTTCTCATGGTACATTTTATGTTAGGACGATTATTGTTGTCACTTATATCACTTCATTGTATTTTGATCATATTTGGTTAACCGTCAGTATTCTAATAATGGAATGACATTGAATTTTTGTGTGGGTTATACATTCTACGTAATATGTAATGTTGCTTCAACATGCCAATTTGTGCCTCCGTTATTTCTTGATAAACTAATTGTATTTATGTGCACGGAATCAATATCTTATAGCTGATTGGTTTGTTGATAATTTAGCGGATTTAAGTGAAAGAATTTTTAAGGCGTTTCACTTGTGTGTCTTTCAAAAATAAAACTCGTATCTCATTCGGCGCTTTACTTATTTAAATGGTTATCACATTTCTACTTTAATTAGTTTCTCAAATTCTACTCATCACCTTATTGTTGTGTAATTTACTTAAAAATTGTTATCATGTTTTATTTTAACAAATTCTATATTTAACTCGTTAAATTTAAATGATATTTTCCTTTGTTTAAAATACGATATTTATCATCTCATTTATTTCTAAATTAAGCTCATCTGATACTCTATTGCACAAGTTCTCCTTTATTTTACTTTATTTGAATCCTAAATTAAGCTTAAAATCTCATTTGACGCATTACTTTATTCAGGTTTGAAATTGTGTTTAATGGTGATAAAATTTATTCATCAATAATCTTAGTTGATATTGATACGAATACGATGTACATGGTAGCACGTGAATTTTATCGTTCAAAAGTGATTTGGAAAATGTGCTCACGAAGTGCCATACGTGTAATACTTGGAAGTTGTGATGTATGATTGGAGATTAGGAGTAGTGGTGCCTCGGATAATTCTTGTTGTTATTCGTGCATTAGGAATGATTTGATTGATTGAGTTGTCATCGGTTCTCCTTACTTGAATTCATTCATATTTCATCTGTATTCTAATTATGTTGTTTCTCTATTACCTGATTGTTTCATGTCGCCATTCGTGCTTCCATCATTTTCACAATTGATTGTAAATTTGTAATCATTTTGTTGTTGGTCTTACGTTGATGTTCTTTCCATTGTTAGCTATATCCAGCATAGGTTTACATGTCTGGTAGGTGTCTTGACCTGGCCTCGTTACTACTTTATCGAGGTTAGGCTTGATACTTACTAGGTACCGCTATGGTGTATCCATGCTATGATTCTGCACATTTTTGTGCAGATCCAGGTACTTCTGATCAAGTTGGTTTTGTGTCATGACCCACTTTTCCCCTCCGAAGGACTTCATGGCGGCACCTAATCTCTACGACTAGGTAAGCCTATTAACATTGAAATAATCCGAAAGTAAAGAATAATAAGAACCAACTAAGCTTCAAAATTACTATATAAAGGTAAAAATGCCGCTCGGAATATACAAGTAAATCAGTTTGCCAATTATATGCAACACTTCCCAAAACCGGGAACAATGTGTCACAAGCTCTACGAAAACTATCTACAGTCTGCTATACAAGAGTATAAGAAGTACAGGAGGGAAGAGCAAATAAAGATAGAGGGGGACTTCGAGGATCTGCGGACGCGTGCAGATATACCTTGAAGTCTCAGGTGGCTGCTGCTGCTGGCTAATACTGAGGCGGACGTGAGGTACCTGGATCTGCACACGAAAACATGTGCAGGAAGGGCGTGAGTAGAGAATCTACAGTAAAATAGAAGTCAAAGAAATCCCTCAGCTCAGAACAAAGGAATAACAACAGGGGAATCTCCCGGGATACCGTCCCGTGGTCCCAAATTAAATATGCAGTACAGGGGGATCTCCCGGAATACGTCTGTAGTCCCAAAATAAATATGCAGTGCTGGGGGATCTCCTGGAATACGTCTGTAGTCCCAAAGTAAATATGAAATACAGGGGGATCTCCCGAAATACATCCGTAGTCCCAAAATAAATATGCAGTGCTGGGGGATCTCCCGGAATACGTCCGTAGTCCCAAAGTAAATATGCAGCTCAACCAATGACACAACAGTTATAGCATTAAAATTTACAGTTTAGGCTAAGTGAAACTAAGGAAAAATAGGAGTTTCACTAAACATGCTGCACAGAATTTCAAGTAGACAGTCAAAACACGTAGGCATGCTTTTCTAACCTAAACAAGGTAATTACACATACAAGTGTACTTCAAACAAGGAAAAACAGTTTATGATTTAGTGAAAATGGAGTTTTACAATAATAGCCCGTGTACGTACTCGTCGCCTCACGTACACGGCGCTCATATATCAAACAGTACCAAAATCCTAAGGGGAAGTCCCCCCGCACAAGGTTAGGCAAGCCACTTACCTCGAACCACGCTCAAATCAATCTGAAACCACGCTCTTGCTACAAGTATCCAACTCCGAATGGCCCAAATCTAAGAAAATCAATTACATAACGTAAATATAGCCACGAGTAACTATTTTAGCTAATGTATTCGAAGCTAAGACAAGAAAATAGGAAAACGCCCAAAAAGCCTCCCCAGGACCACGACTCGGAAACGGGTAAAAGTTACAAATTTAGAACACCCATTCACTCACGAGATCACTCATACAAAAATCATCTAAATCCGATGTCTAAAACCCGTTCAAAACTCAGAAATTCGATTGGGGAACTTTTCCCCCATTTTCACAACTTTTCCATCCAAATCCGAAATTAAAAGGAGAAAACGACTATAGATTAATGAAATACAACCAAAAACAAGTTTAGAATTGTTACCCCAAAGTTTTCTCTGAAAATCCCTCAAGAAATCGCCTTCTCCCGAGCTCAAAAATCAAATTTGTGTGAAATGAACATAACCCTCGATTCTGCCCCTTTTCTGTCCAGCGATCTTCACACCTGCGGGATATGGGTCGCACATGTGACACTCCACATGCGGAAAACCCCTCGCAGGTGCGGAAATCACTAAAAGGGGCAGGGTCTGCATCTGCGGAAAGGGAGCCGCACTTGCGCGTGTGCGCCTGCGGAGCACTGTCCGCACCTGCGATCTTCATCCGTACCTGCGAAACCTTGGGCGCATCTGTGAGCATCGCAGATGCGGAACATACTCACACATGTGACCACTGGTCAAGCTTCTAACTTCCGCGCCTACACCTGGTCCTGTGCACATGCGAGTCCGCACCTGCGGTCTCCACTCCGCAGGTGCGAAACAGAAATCTTCATCAACTTCCTAAATCCAAAAATTCATCCATTAAGCATCCGAAACACACCCGAGGCCCCCGGGACCCCAACCGAACATACCAACCAATCCTCAAACACCATACGGACTTATCTGATCCTTAAAACCACATTGAACAACATAAAACATGAATTATGCACGGATTCAAGCCAAAGGAACTTTGAATTTTCCAAATTCTACAAACGACGTCGAAACATATCAAACCTTGTCCGAATGACTCCAAATTTTACACACAAGTCAAAAATGACACTACGAACCTACTCCCATTTCCGGAATTCCATTCCAGGCTCGATATTAAAATTTCCAACGCCGACCAAAATCGCCAAAAATCCAACTTTCACCAATTCAAGCCTAAATCTACTACGGACCTCCAAAATACATTATGGATTCTCTCCTAAGAACAAAATCACCTAACGAAGCTAGAGGAACCATCAAAATTCAAATATGAGGTCGATACACACAAGTCGACATCCGGTTGACTTTCCAACTTTAACTCCCAAATAAGAGACTAAGTGTCTCAATTCGTTTCAGAAACTCAACACGAACCCTCCAGGCAACCAAAATAGCAGAATAAGATATGGGGAAAGTAGTTAATAGGGGATCGGGGCTCTAACTCTCAAAACGACCGGCCGGATCGTTACATCCTCCCCCTCTTAAGACAATCATTCATCCTCGAACGAGTATAAAGACATACCTGAAGCAGTGAACAGATGAGGGTAACAGCTGCGCATATCCCGCTCAGTCTCCCAAGTCGCCTCCTCGACCGGCTGACCCCTCCATTGGACCTTTACTGAAGCAATGTTCTTTGACCTTAGCTTTCTAACTTATCTGTTAAAAATAGCCACTTGCTCCTCAACACAAGATAGATCCTTTTCCAACTGGACTGAGCTGAGCAACCTCTCCAACGGAGCATAGAAACGTGGAATACTGGATGGACTCCTGCTAGGCTGGGAGGTAAGGCAAGCTCATAAGCAACCTCTCCAACACGCCGCAATATCTCAAAAGGACCAATGTACCTCGGGCTCAGCTTCCCTTCTTCCTGAACCTCATGATCCCTTCATAGGCGATACCCGGAGCAAGACCTACTCTCCAACCATGAATGCTAAATCGTGAACCTTCCGGTCCGCACAACTCTTCTGTCTGGACTGGGTTGTGCGAAGTATATCCTAAATCACCTTCACCTTATCTAGGGCATCCTAGACCAAGTTTGTACCCAACAATCGGGCCTCGTCCGGCTCAAACCAACCCACTAGGGACCGACCCCGCCTACTATACAGAGCCTCATACGGTGCCATTTGAATGCTGGACTGATAACTGTTGTTGTAGGCAAACTCCGCAAGTGACAAGAACTGGTCCCATGACCCT
Organism: Nicotiana knightiana; assembly: GCA_005239525.1. NCBI lineage: Eukaryota > Viridiplantae > Streptophyta > Magnoliopsida > Solanales > Solanaceae > Nicotiana > Nicotiana knightiana. The sequence goes on along the minus strand of ML395632.1, from coordinate 18,888 downwards.
CTAAACTCCATCACACAAGCACGAAGCATATCCTCAAGAATATTAATCGTGCGCTCGGACTACCCGTCCATATGAGGGTGAAAGGTTGTGCTCAGCTCCACCCTAGTACCCATCTCCTGTTGTACAGCTCTCAAGAACCGTGATGTGAATTGTGTACCTCTGTCTGAAATGATGGAAACTGGGACACCATGAAGGCGGACAATCTCTCTGATGTAAATCTCAGCCAATCTCTCTGAAGAGTAAGTAGTCATTACTATGATAAAATGATCTGACTTGGTCAGCCGATCCACGATCACGCAATTGGCATCGAACTTCCTCAAAGTCCGTGGAAGTCCAACTACAAAATCTATGGTGATTCGCTCCCACTTCCACTCTGGGATCTCTAACCTCTGAAGTAAGCCACCCGGTCTCTGATGCTCATACTTGACCTGTTGACAATTGAGACACTTGGCCACAAACCCAACTATATCTTTCTTCATCCTCCTCCACTAGTAGTGCTGTCTCAAATCCTGGTACATCTTCGCGGCACCCGGATGAATGGAATACCGCAAGTTGTGGGCCTCCTCAAGAATCAACTCCCGAAGCCCATCCACATTGGGAACACATATCCGGCCCTGCATCCTCATCACGCCATCATCACCAATAGTCACATCTCTAGCATCACCTCACCGAACCCTATCCTGAAGGACTAGAAGATGGGGATCATCATACTGGCGCTCCCTGATGCGGTCATAAAGAGAAGACCGAGCGACCATACAAGCCAATACTCGGCTCCGCTCTGAAATATCCAATCTCAGGAACTGACTAGATAAGGCCTGAACATCCAATGCTAAGGCCTCTCTACTACCGGAAGATATGCCAAACTCCCCAAACTCTCCGCCCGGCGACTCAAGGCGTAGGCCACTACATTGGCCTTCCCTGGGTGGTATAATATAGTGATATCATAGTCTTTAAGTAGCTCCATCCATCTCCGCTGACGCAAATTAAGGTCATTTTTCTTGAACAGGTGCTGCAAACTTTGGTGATCAGTGTAGATCTCACAAGGAACACCGTACAAATAATGACGCCAGATCTTCAAGGCGTGGACAATGGATGCTAACTCGAGATCGTGGACAGGATAATTCTTCTCGTGCACCTTCAGCTATCTAGACGCGTAGGCAATCACCCTACTGTCCTGCATTAATACCGCTCCAAGACCAATCCTCGAGGCATCACAATAGACAGTGTAAAATCCTGAGCTTATAGGCAATACCAAAATTGGGGCTGTAGTCAAAGTTGTCTTGAGCTTCTAAAAGATCTCCTCACACTTCTCGGTCCACCTGAACGGAGCACCCTTCTGGGTCATCCTGGTCATAGGTGCTGCAATAGATGAAAACCCCTCTACAAAGCGATGGTAGTATCCTGCCACACCAAGGAAACTGCGGATCTTCGTAGCTAATGATGGACTAGGCCAACTCTGCACTGCCTCCACCTTCTTCGGATCTACCTTGATCCCATCACAAGATACTATGTGACCCAAGAATGCCATTGAATTGGTCCAGAATTCACACTTAGAAAATTTTGCATACAATCTCTTTTCCCTTAAAGTCAGAAGCACGGTCCTCAGGTGCTGCTCATGATCTTCCCGAGACCAGGAATATACCAGAATGTCATCAATAAACACAATGACCAAAGAATCAAGATAAGGCCAGAACACATTGTGCATCAAATGCATAAAGGCTGCTGGGGCATTGGTCAGCCCAAATGACATGACAAGAAACTCATAATGACCATATCTGGTCCTGAAAGCAGTCTTCGGGATATCCGGCTCCCAAATATTCAACTGATGATAGCTAGAACACAAATCAATCTTGGAAAACACCCTGGCACCCTGTAACTGATCAAACAAAACATCAATGTGCGGCAGTGGATACATGTTCTTCATTGTAACCTTGTTCAACTGACGATAGTCAATACAAATATGCATGGAACCATCATTTTTCTTCACGAACAAGATAGGAGCACCCCAAGGTGACATATCGGGCCTAATGAAACCCTTATCAAGCAACTCCTGCAACTGCTCTTTCAACTCCTTCAACTTAGAAGGATTCATACGGTAAGGAGGAATAGATATGGGCTGAGTGCCTGGCAACAAATCAATGCCAAAATCAATATCTCTGTCGGGCGGCATGTTCGGAAGATCAGCTGGAAACACATCAGGGAATTCCCTCACTACTGGAACTGACTCAACTGTAGGGGTATCAATACTAACATCTCTCACATAGGACAAATACGCATCACACCCCTTCTCAACCATCCGTTGAGACTTAAGAAATGAAATGACCCTGTGGGAGCATACTCTAAGGTACTTATCCACCCTAATCGCGGTAAGCCTGGCATAGCCAGTGTTACGGTCTTAGCGTGACAATCAAGAATAGCATAATGGGGCGACAACTAGTCCATGCACAAGATAACATCAAAATCTACCATACTAAGCAATAATAAATCGGCTCTGGTCTCAAAACCACTAAGAGCAATCAAACACGACCGATATATGTGGTCCACAAAAAGAGAATCTTCCACAGGAGTAGGTATATAAATAGGGGAACTCAAAGAATCCCAAGATACCCCCAAATATGGAGAGAAATAAGAAGACATATATGAATACGTAGAGCCTGGGTCAAATAATACCGATGCATCTCTATGACAGACGAGGACAATATCTGTGATGACAGAATCTGAAGCAACTGCCTCTGAACGGGCTGGAAGGGCATAATACCTGGCATGTCCTCCCCCTCTAAGGTGACCTCGACCTCCCTGACCTCTACCTCGAGTTGCCTGAGCAGGTGGGGCTGCAGCTGGGGCTGGAAGAGTGGCCAGAGGACCCGGTGGAGCACGTGGTGGTTGAAAAGTCGGTTGGGTGCACCCCTCCTGAATCTGGGACAATCCCTAACCATGTGACGAGTATCACCACACTCATAAGAACCCCTCGTAGGACGTGGTGGTTGAGACTGGCTCGGAACTGGCCTGTTGGACTGGCCAGTAATAGCACCTCGAGTTGGAGGCACACTATATACTGGCGGTGCATAATAAGGCTCATGAGGTCTAGGAGGAGGTGGAACACCGATGGCTGCTAGAAGAGCTGAATGAACAGGGCAACTCACAAAACCCCTACCATGGTGTGTTGCTGGCGCACGAGCTCCTGAAAAATGACCAGTCTCTCGAGACCTCTTGGCCTCTCTCTCCTCTCTGTCCTGGGAAAATATGCCCTCCACCCTCCTGGCAATACTCACGTCCTGCTGATAAGTGATATCCATCTCTAACTCCCTGACCATACTGGTTCGAATACTGGGGTGGAGCCCCTCAATGAAGCGACGAACCCTCTCTCTGACTATAGCAACCAAAGTCAGTGCATGTCGATCCAACTCATTGAAACGGACTGCATACTCCGACACAGTCATAGCACCCTGGCACAGCTTCTCAAACTCAGCGCGCCAAGCATCCCTGAGGCTCTGAGGGACATACTCACGCAAAAATATATCTGAGAACTGAGTCCAAGTGAGTAAGGCTGCCTCGTCCGGACTACTCAGCTCATAGGCACTCCACCACTGATATGCCAATCCCCTCAGCTGGAAAGCGGTGAAAGAAACCCCACTCGTCTCCACTATGCCCATAGTGTGGAGGATACGATGACACTCCTCAAGAAAACCTTGAGCATCATCTGAAGCTAGTCTGCTGGAAATAGGTGGGTGGTACTTCTTGTACCTCTCAAGTCTGAGCTGCTCTGCCTCAGAAGCAGCTACCCTGGTCTCATGCTGAACCGGAGCCACTGGGGGCATAGGAATAAACTCTAGGGCCTGATCAACCTGGACCCTCTGCTCAAGAGTGCGGGCTGCGGGAGTTTGTGCCCCTTCCCCGGCCTGAGATGTGGCGGGAGCTATCGACGTTGTGACGGCACCTAGTCGCTATGACTTGGTGAGCCTATTAACATTGAAATAATCCGAAAGTAAAGAATAATAAGAACCAACTAAGCTTCAAAATTACTATATAAAGGTAAAAATGCCGCTTGGCATATACAAGTAAACCAGTTTGCCAATTATATGAAACATTTCTCAAAACCTGGAACCATGAGTCACAAGATCTACGAAACTATCTGCAGTCTGCTATACAAGAGTCCAAGAAGTACAGGAGGGAAGAACAAATAAAGATATAGGGGGATTCCGAGGATCTGCGGACGTGTGCAGATATACCTTGAAGTCTCTGGTGGCTGCTGCTGCTGGCTAATATTGAGGCGGACGTGAGGTAACTGGATCTACACACGAAAACATGTGTAGGAAGGGCGTGACTACACCACAATGGTACCCAGTAAGTGTCAAGCCTAACCTCGGTCGAGTAGTGACGAGGTCAGGTCAGGGCCCTACCACTATAAATATAATGAACGAAAGCAGTAAGAGATATATACACTACAGTAAAATAATTACAGAATCTACAGTAAAATAGAAGTCAAAGAAAGCCCTCAGCTTAGAACAAAGGAATAACAACAGGGGAATCTCCCGGGATACCGTTTCGTAGTCCCAAAGTAAATATGCAGTACAGGGGGATCTCCCGGAATACGTCCGTAGTCCCAAAGTAAATATGAAATACAGGGGGATCTCCTGAAATACATCTGTAGTCCCAAAATAAATATGCAGTGCTGGGGGATCTCCCGGAATACGTCCGTAGTCCCAAAGTAAATATGCAGCTCAACCAATGACACAACAGTTATAGCATTAAAATTTACAGTTTAGGCTAAGTGAAACTAAGGAAAAATAGGAGTTTCACTAAACATGCTGCACAGAATTTCAAGTAGACAGTCAAAACACGTAGGCATGCTTTTCTAACCTAAACAAGGTAATTACACATACAAGTGTACTTCAAACAAGGAAAAACAGTTTATGATTTAGTGAAAATGGAGTTTTACAACAATAGCCCGTGTACGTACTCGTCACCTCACGTACACGCGCTCATATATCAAACAGTATCAAAATCCTAAGGGGGAGTCCCCCCCGCACAAGGTTAGGCAAGCCACTTACCTCGAACCACGCTCAAATCAATCTGAAACCACGCTCTTTCCACGAGTATCCAACTCCGAATGGCCCAAATCTAAGCAAATCAATTACGTAACGTAAATATAGCTACGAGTAACTATTTTAGCTAATGAATTCGAAGCTAAGACAAGAAAATAGGAAAACGCCCAAAAAGCCTCACCGGGCCCACGACTCGGAATCGGGTAAAAGAAACCAATTTAGAACACCCATTCACTCACGAGATCACTCGTACAAAAATCATCTAAATCCGATGTCTAAAACCCGTTCAAAACTCAGAAATTTGATTGGGCAACGTTTTCCCCCATTTTCCTAATTTTTCCATCAAATCCGGAATTAAACGGAGAAAACGACTATAGATTAATGAAATACAACAAAAAACAAGTTAGGAACTGTTACCCCAAATTTTTCTCTGAAAATCCCTCAAGAAATCGCCTTTTCCTGAGCTCAAAAATCAAATTTGTGTGAAATGAACATAACCCTCGATTTCTGCCCCTTTTTTGCCCAGCGATCTTCGCACCTGCAGGCTATGGGTCGCACCTGCAGAAAAACCCTCGCAGGTGCAGAAATCACTAAAAGGGGCTGGGTCCGCAGCTGCGAAAAGGGGGCTACACCTGTGCATGCATGCCTGCGGAGCACTGTCCGCACCTGCGGTCTTCATCCGCGCCTGCGAAACCTTGGGCGCATCTGCGAGCATCGCAGATGCGGAACATCCTCGCACTTGAGATCCCTAGTCAAGCTTCCAACTTCCGCGCTTGCGCCTAGTCCTCCACACGTGCGAGTCCACACCTGTGATCTCCACTCCGCAGGTGCGAAACACCAGACACCAGAAATCTTCAGCAACTTCCTAAGTCCAAAAATTCATCTGTTAAGCATCTGAAACACATTTGAGGCCCCCGGGACCTCAACCAAACATACCAACCAATCCTAAAACACCATACGGACTTAGTCGAGTCTTCAAACCACATTGAACATCAAAAACACAAACTATGCACGGATTCAAGCCTAAGGAATTTTGAATTTTCCAAATTCTACAAAAGACGTCGAAACATATCAAACCTTGTCCGAATGACTCTAAATTTTACACACAAGTCAAAAATGACACTACGAACCTACTCTCACTTCCAGAATTCCATTCCGGGCTCGAGATTAAAATTTTCACTGCCGACCAAAATCGCCAAAAATTCACTTTTCGCCAATTCAAATCTAAATCTACTGCGGACCTCCAAAACACATTCCGGATGCGCTCCTAAGTCCAAAATCACCTAACGGAACTAACGGAACCATCAAAATTCAAATTCGAGGTCGATACACATAAATCAACATCCGATCGACTTTTCCAACTTAAACTCCCAAATAAGAGACTAAGTGTCTCAATTCATTTCAAAAACTCAAAACGAACCCTCCCGGCAACCAAAATAGCAGAATAAGATATGGGGAAAACAGTTAATGGGTGATCGGGGCTCTAACTCTCAAAACGACCGACCGGGTCGTTACATTTTGAGACTTACGTCTGCGCGGCTGGAGACTTCAAGGTATACCTGCTCATCGCTCGCAGGCCCCGAAGTCACCTTCTGTTGTATTTTATTTCCGATGTCTAATATTATTTCGAGAAAGTGATGTACTTGTTATTTCTAGTTACTCTTAGAAAAGCTTATGACTTGTACCACTGATTTTGGGGTTATGTAACTGATGTTGGTTCAACCATGTTGTTACAGATATTATTAATGTATTGCAGTTAAGTTAGTTAAATTCTATTAATAATCAGCATGTGTTAGGCTTACCTAGTCTTAAAGAGTAGGTGTCATCATGACTTCCTAAGGTGTGAAATTGAGATCGTGACAAGTATGGTATAGATAGATATAGATATAGATATAGATATAAATAATATTATATATAATATATATAGATATAGATAAATATACAGATATAGATAAATTATTTTACCAATGACATGGTTGTCTCCGACGTCCTATATTTTGTTCACTATTTCGGTTTTGTGTGCGTTGAGTTCCAAGATGACCATTTTCTTAATAACTTGGAAGGCTTCAACATGTTGGAAAACCTCAAGTTAATTCTGGCTTTGTTGGTTTCAACTAAAGATTCGCCTTTATACATTTGGACATTGGTTCCTTTGCTGATAGAATATTTACTGATTAGGAATACATTATGTAAAAATGAGATTATAACACAATTACATTGTGATAATATTCACACCTAGACATACCCAAAATTGTTAAGATTTCAAAAGGAGTCGTCATTGGTGACATTCCACCACGTTAAACAAGCTACAGGATAATAATAACTGTTCAGCAAACAATATGCCTCAAGCTAGAAGCCACCTTCATTTAGCTCCGAGCAGTATTTTAAAAGATGAAGGCGCAAGGCAAGACGTTTTAACTTACACGGGGGAGGCGTAAGCCTTGAGGCGCTGCACGTAAGCCCCATCAATTTTTAATTTTTGAAATTCTATAAATTAAATAATATAAATACATATTAAGATAAGGCTAAAATACATAAAATTTATAGAAGTTTCAAATAATATAAAATAAGTGGAATGTGTATATAATTACTTCATCTTAAAATACAAATTTAAATCAGCAATTAACTAAAAGACTAATCAAAACTGCTTCGCCTAAAAAACCTAATCAGACTTTAGAAAGAAAAACTTGAGTAGAAATTTATAAACTAACTTGATATTAAAGAGCAAAATAACTTGAAAAGAAATAATAGGAAAGAAGGAAGATATAATAGGAAGCGTTGAACCATAACAAATTATGAAGGATGTATTTGCTTTGTAGTTTGAAAATTGATTATTTTTTCCCTTACCCCGAAGAAAACAAAGAAAGAATAAAATTAGGGTTAAGAATAAAATATATTTTAACTTTTAAGTTTTTTAACTTTTTAGAATGCAGTAACAAGTTGATTTTTGTATTTTTTTTTTTTTTTTTTTTTTT
>ML395631.1:88059-114362 GCA_005239525.1 Nicotiana knightiana | reverse complement strand
ATTGATACGTTCAATTCTTCGTGGGATCGACTTTGGGTGTAATACCCCAGATTATATTTGCAGCGCCCGTTTAGTCTTTATAGAAGACATAGTTGAGCGTGATCACCTGCGCGACCGCATATGCAACACGGGGACGGCATAAGCGAAATTAGGCAAGGGAGCTGGGATTGAAAAAGCGGCTTGGAGCGCGGAGTGAGGGGATGCAGGAGCGGAAGAAGCCGCAAATACAGGTGAGTGGACGCTTTTGCATTGCCGTAAAAGTGTTTAAGTTTCCGCAGAAGCGGAAGTGCTGGACAGAACATTTAAATACAAGGGTTCGCTATTTTGCTTCATTTTAAACATTTTGAGCTCGGTTTTTGGCGATTCTTGAGAGAGTTTTTGAGGGGATTCTTGAGGTAAGTCCCTTGTGCTCATTTTTTGATCAATAATATTACTTCCCTATTGATTTTTCCACCTAGTTGGTGTGTATTTAAGGTGTAAATTTAGTGTTTGAGGCTAGGTATTTGGAGAGTTTGATTTGGGGATTCAGGTGACAATATGGTGTCAGATTTTGATAAATTTGGTATGGTTGGACTCGTGGTTGAATGAGATTGCGGTTTTTGTGACTTTTATTAAATTTCGAAATATGGGCCCGGGGGCCGGCTTTTGAATCGATTTTTGACTTTGCTTAATAGTTTAGCATTTTATTATGGAGTTGATTCCTTTAGCCCGTATTGAGTATATCAAATTGTTTATGGATAGATTTGAGGCATTCAGAGGCTGTTTCACTGGGCAAGGGTGTGTTGGAGTAGAGATTTGTTCGGGTTGAGGTAAGTAACACTTCTAAATTTGGTTCTGAGGGTACGAAATACCGTATTTGGTATCATGTGTTTGGTTTTGAGGTGACGCACATGCTAGGTGACGGGCGTGTGTGTGTGCACCGTAGGAATTGTGACTTAGTCAATTCTATGGAGCTGTGTAGTCGAATAAGCTGATGTTTTCTGTACATTCTCCACGTATCAGAGAAATTGAACTACAAATCATGTTAGAAATTATGTTTAGACCATATATTGACATTGTAGGGACTCACAGAGGTCGTGTACATGTTGAATTATCTACTAAATTGTTGTTTTGTAATCAGTCACCGTTTTACTTGCATATTACATCTCAGTATCTATTGTTCACCATTGATGCACTATATAATTGATGTTTGGGCTGCTTATCATGATTTTTGAGAGTCCGGGAGACTGGAGAGGTTGATGACTAAGTGAGGCCGAGGGCCTGATTGAGAGGATATTTATGGGATCGGGTTGCACGCTGCAACATGTTTCATTAATATATGCCATATTTGGCTTGTTATAGAGCTTGGGCTGAAGGAGCCCCTCTAGAGTCTGTACACACCCCTAGTGAGCGCAGGTACCTACTGAGTCAAGTGCCGAGTGCTGAGAGATTGAGAGGAATGATTGACTGTGATGAAAGAGTGATTGTGAGGTTGGAGTGAATGGGAGGATTGAGTGACTGTTATTCTGAGAGGATGCATTGACTCCATTATTGTTGTACTTCAGCTGTTATATATCATTGTCATGAAATTTCTGACTGATATCATCTTCTGTTTCAGTTGAACTTGACATGAATTAACTGTTTTGACTTTAATTGTCGAACTTGAAGCATGCCTACCTTCCTATGTTAAAATTACTGCAATTGAACATTAACTATGAAGCTCGTCATTGCTTTTAGTTCTTTATTTAGTTTTGTTACTTACTGAGTTGGTTGTACTCACACTACACCCTGCACTTCGTGTGTAGATCGAGGTGTTTTCGGACATGGTGGGTGTTGATTTCATCGCATAGTTGATCATTGGTAGATTCCAAGGTAGCTATCCATCGCTTCGCAGACCTTGTCTCTCATTCCCTATCTTCCGGCTTATTGTATTTAGTTTTAGACTATTATAGACAGTGTTTCCCAGACTTGTGTCGTATAGATGCTCATGTGCTCTGTAACACCTCGATATTTGGGAACTTCCGCATTGAGTTTTGAGTCTCCTGTTTATGAGAATTATTATTATTAAAACTGCTTTAATCCATTTCCTGATAAAAGTGTTGGAACTATTTCGTAATGTCGGCTTGCCTAGTACCACGTTAGGCGCCATCACGACATGTTAAGAAATAACACAATGAACTTCTGACATAAACCTTGGACAATAGGAAAATGTATAGTCAAGAAATATGTAAAAAACCTGAAGATAGTTGAGAATAGAAGAAGTACTTATGACGCAAACTTCCTAAGTTCTCGTCAAATGAAGGATTTTTTTAAAAGATGAATCAAACAATGTCCAAAATCTGACATTACTACAATTTTTCAGAATCAAATCAATGTGAAAAGTTTATCTAACATTCCAGGCAGTGTCCAAAATATGATGAATATCATGAATCAATGTAGTAAAATTTAAGATAGGTGCAAAATGAATCTAACACTTATAACTACTTAACATCTAGTCAGTAGATGATAACACTTTGACACTTAGAACTAAACTTTTCGATTAAGATCCAACAATATAGACAAAACATTCAGTTGATAAGGGAAAAAAAAGTTTTATTAATAATCAAATTGAACAATTTTCTGATATTTTCATTCATACAAATATTCCAGCTAACAACACAGACAAAATAACACTTGCTCCATTTTCAGCTTTAACCCCTACACCACTTTCATCTACAAACGAATTTGAAGATGATTTTTCACTGTCAGCATTTTCTTCTTGGAATTCATTGAATGCTGCTATGGCTTCATCATAAGATTTGTAAGGCTTGAAGATGCTTCCTTTAAAACCTATAACCATAGGAGCACACTCACACAAAGAGTTGTATAATCCATGTCTTTTACCACGATATACCACATAAACCTTTGATGCCGATATAGTATCAGCCTTGTAACTTTTTCAGAACTCATTGAACACTGCTATGGCTTCATCATAAAATTTGAAAGCCTTGATGATCCTACCCTTGACACGAGTAACCATAGGAGCACATTGATGCCAAGAATTGTATAATCTAGGCCTCTTACCACGAAATACAACATAGACTTTCGAAACATTATTCCTCTTCCCGTCCCCCATTCCTTAATCTAACCCACTATAAAAGAAAGATAAGAGATGAAGAAGGAGAAGACAAAGACAGAAAAATGGGGCTAGAAAAAGCTTCTTAGGTGAAGCAATATATATTTAAGAGTTTACGGTTAGAAAGTGACCAATGCAAGATGAGTATCGTAGTTTAATTTTATATGTATTTCCTCTAGTATACATGTGTATATTTCAATGTATTTCGTTTGGTACAGTATATGTATATGTGCATTGAGTGCTTTATAAAAATGATGTAGCCATGCATGTGTATAAGTGAAAGAAGCCTTGGGAAGGTAATACAATTAAAATAATGAGAGAGATTTGTTTGAAAAAATTGAATAAAATAAAAATCTACTAAAGGTAAAGATGAAAAATGAAAATGCACAATTATCCATTATGCCCTCAAAAGCCGTCCGAAGTTACCATAATACCCCATTCTGGACATTTGGGCCATTATTAGTGGGCGTTTGGACATAATAATTGTAAAATTCCGGAAAAAGGTAAAAAAAAAGTCAAATGAAAATGATATTTGAAAATTAGAGTTATGTTTGGACATGAGTATTATTTTGGGCTATTTTGAAGTTTTGTGAGTAAATTGAGTGAAAATTTAAAAAAATAACTTTTTGAATTTTTTTAAATGTTTTGAAAAATATCAAAATTCATCTTCAAGTGAAAATTGAAAATTTTATGGCTAAACACTGATTTCAAGAAAAAAATAAAAAAATAAAAAAAAAATCAAAAAAATATTTTTTTTTAATGTCCAAACGGACTCTTAGAGGCCAAATATATTTTTCGTTTCAATATATACCGTTGAAAGAAAAAAGAGAACTTTCAGAAATTTATGGGATTGGAATGGTGCTAATCATTCGCCAGGTTGTATTGAAAATAGAGACAACTGTTCTCTCCAAATTAGGAGAGCGGATAACATGAATTAGAAAATGTCAGCTTTGAAAGAGCTTTAGATTTTTTTTTTTTAATTTATGGAAAACAAGTTCGAATCTTTTAGCTTTTAAGAATTTCTTGATCATTCCCAAAAAGTATTTCTAAGAAGTTCCTCAAATAACCTTTATAAAAAAAACTTTTTACTGTAAGAACCAACCTAACACACCATCTTTTGACGTTCTGTAAATGTTTTGAAATTCCTTTTGTAGATTTTAAATAACAAGAAAAGCAAACGGCAGATTAATCAGAAAAGGTTTGATTTTACACAAATGAAACCATTGTTTTTTGTAGCCTAAATTATAATACTACCTTCCATCATACAGTCTACTGGATAAACGGAGAGCAGTTAGAAATGAAAGATGAACATAAAAACTCCTACTTACCAAGTTAATAAGCTATGAAAGAAGGGATGTTTTCATTCTTATACACTATTTAAAACTTTATTACGAAAAATGTCTAAGTCTTTGTATTTACCTGACCTAAACATGTTTTAGCTATAAAATATATACATTATAACTTAAAAGACTCTCAATCCATTATTAGTGCCTACAATCAAGAGATTTAGTTATACATTTTTCCTTTTTCTCTCCTCTTTCTCCTTTTCTCTCCGGATCTTCCACCCTTGCAGCAATATAAGCCAATTTGAAGTTCCACTGTCATTCAAGCAGTTCGCCAACCATTCAAAACTGACATACTTGGATGTTGGCTCTAATACAATAACTACAGACACCGAATTTCAGAATTGAACCCCAAATTTTCAATTGCAGCTTTTTGCTATTCAGGGATGTATAAATCTTTAGAAATTGCCTTCTTTCCTTCACTATCAGTATGACTTGAGAATTCTTGCTATTGATGGAAATCAATTGCCAGGAAATTTTCCAACCTGGTCGTTAGAGAATAACACCAGACTTGGAGTCCTTTATGCTAGAGATAATGCTTTCATTGGACTGATGAAGTTGCCAACAAGCTGTCTCCTCCATCTAGAGACCTTTCATGTTTCTAATAACAAATTAAATGGACATATTCCAGCCAACATGAGTTTCGCCTTTCCAAAGCTTGATTATCTAAACATGTCACGAAATTTACTCGAAGGTCCTATATCTTCTAGTTTGTTGGTGACATTCTTTAAGAATTGTAGACCTATTTCATAGGTTCTCATCTGGAGGAGTTCCTAGAGATCTGACTAGTATTCCAAAGTTGTTCTACCTTCAGCTGTCAAACAACAAGTTGAAAGAGCAAAGATTGTACTAGTTTTGTATATGTTTTATACATAGTAAAAATAAATTTCATACAACTAATTGTATATTCTACGACTTATCTACAACTTTCATATATTATTTCTACCCAATTATATACAACTATAATATCATACCACTTAAATACAATTATTATACAAATTTTATACAATATGTCTTTTTTATATTTTGTATATGATTTATACATAGTAAAAATAAATTTTATACAACTAATTATAAATTGTACAACTTATCTACAAATTATCTACAACTTTCATACATTATTTCTACCCAGTTATATATAACTATAATATCATACAACTTAAATACAATATTTATACAAATATTGTTCTACTTTCATATAATATTTAAATTAAAAAAATATAAATCACAGAATACAATTTTTCTACAATTTTACTACAACTTTACTACAATTTCGTAAGCATAATGTATGTCATGTCTTCTTCTTCCTCTTCTTCTTCTTCTTCTTCTTCTTCTTCTTCTTCTTCAAGGTTCAATATGAAATTCAGCCAAAATCAAGTCTAATCTTCACCAAAACACCCTCAAAATTGAGATGTAAATTTCAAACAATATTCCCAATTATTTGCAACAACACCCAATCCAGACAAATAATGATTTTTGAAAACCCAAATTCGAATTCAAAGCTTCAAAGTTTTTTAATGGCTGTCAATGGTGGAATTGCTGCTCTCTTTTCCTTTGCTCTATATTACTGGAATTAGGGATTGAGAGATAGAGAGAGGCGTAGGGAGAGAGAGAGCGCAGGAGAGAGAGTTAATAAGGATGAGAAATAATTGATTCCTAATATAAATGGATATTCATTTAATTCCTAAAGTGCATATAATTGGTAAATTTGTATATAGGATGTAATTAAATTGAAACTTGAGTAAGGAGGGTAATAAAGTTTCAAATAATGTATAGGAATGTAAAAATCTCATGAAAGAATAAGAGCAAGCAGCCTCAAGAAGAGGGTAAACCAAGTGACATTTTATAGGGTCTTTTGCATCCGTACCCACTTTTTGTGCCACGTTTTAATTTATACCCGCTTTGTAAAAAAATTGCACCCGTACCCGCTTTTGCGCATAACTTCAGCATGCGGGGCTGAAGTAGCAAAGGCAATCACGCAAAACTTCAGCATTCTAGTAGACGGGCCTGAAGTAGCCTGCGAACTTCAGCTCTAGAGCTGAAGTTCCCAAGTTATAAAGACAACAACTTCAGCATACGGGGCTGAAGTTCCCCAGTTATAAAGACAAAAACTTCAGCATACGGAGCTGAAGTTCCCAAGTTTACAAAGACAAAACTTCAGCTCTAGAGCTGAAGTTCTAGAGCTGAAGCTCTCTAGAGCTTAAGTTTTGTCTTTGTAACTGGGGAACTTCAGCCCCGTTTGCTGAAGTTGTTGTCTTTATAACTTGGGAACTTCAGCTCTAGAGCTGAAGTTTTGTCTTTGTAACTGGGGAACTTCAGCCCCGTTTGCTGAAGTTGTTGTCTTTATAACTTGGGAACTTCAGATCTAGAGCTGAAGTTCGTAACCGGGAACCTTCAGCTCTAGAGCTGAAGTTTTGTCTTTGTAACTGGGGAACTTCAGCCCGGTATGATGAAGTTTTGTCTTTATAACTGGCGAACTTCAGCTTAACTGGTGAACTTCAGCTCAGCAAGGGAAAGGAAGCTGAAGTTATTTAAAAAGTGGGTACAAGTTAAAAGTTTAAAAAAAAATAGGTATAGGTTAAATGGGGGCGACCAAATAAGGTGCCCCACGCAATTTTTACCATTTTATAATAAAACTATCAATATGGGCTGACCCAACCCAGTCCACACAACCTTTGCATTTTACGGGCTAGCCCACCATCTTAATGGGCCATAAAATAGTTAGCCTAACCCTACATGGGACACGACCCCCATGGACTGGCCCACCATTTATTAAAAAAAATTAATTTAAATTTAGATCTAAAATACAAAAATAAATAAATATTACTAGTCAAAAACATATTGCTGGACAGAAAGCTACCGCAAAACTTAACAACATTTGATATTGTTCTAATAGATTACAATAAAATACAAAAAAGAAAAATAATATTTTATTTATTAAAAGTCAAAACTCAAAATAATCTAAAAATAATTCATGTTAATAGTGACATATCCAACACTAACACACCATCTTCATCAAGCACATTCAATTTATATGCAATGTTAATTAATTAAACATTAAGAAATAACTAAATTTTAAGATCTAGTTATAGTTATCTCCTATAGTAAAGGTTGATACCTTATTTATTTTAAATAAATACCCTTTTAAAAATTATATTCCATAGCTACCTTTTGATTTTTTATAGCCAAATATCTATTTATAAGCAGCTCCTACTTTTAAGCCATAAAATAAGCTTTGTATTATTTTTCTTTCTCCCATCAAATTCTAATAACCACTAAACATCTCTCTAATCTAATTGCACGTTCTCTCTGCCCTTTAAAGTTTAAACCTAGAGGCTTAGGGTTTGTTCACTTTTTTTCTTCTTCTAAGAAATTATTTTTCTTTTCTAGATTCTTTTTTGGCATTGGGGTGGTTCTGACTTTGACCATCAACAAACCACCATTCTTTTAGGTATTTATTTCTTTCTCTCCGTGTTCTTTCTTTCGTGATTTTCTAGCAAAAAGAATGAGAACTACTAATTCTAGCAAAATACCCTAAATTTATCCAACAATTGCCAAAGGATTCAAATTTGCTCCAACAGTTGGGGTTACATCTATTCTTGGCAGTAACCCACTGCAAACGCGGGAAAGGCCTGATCAAAATCAACGGCGTTCCGATCGAGTTAGTCCTGCTTGAAATCCTCCGTCACAAAGCTTTCGAACCAATTCTCCTCTTAGGCCGCCACAGATTCGCCGGAGTGGACAAAGTCGGCGGAGTTGGGGGCTAAGAAACTTGAATTTTCTGTTAATATATTTCAATGTATTTCAATGCATGTATTTTTTATATTCATTGTCTTTTTTTACATTGTATTTCAATGTATCTCGTTGTATTATATGTATTTCATTGTATTCATTGTCTTTTTTTTAATTGTATTTCAATGTACCTCGTTGTATTCTATGTATTTTATTGTATTCACTGTCTCGCCATATTCCATGAATGTATTCATATGTTTTTTTAATTAATATAATTTATGTATTCAGATGTATTATATAATTTTTCTGAAGATTGCTATGTTTTTGGGGGTGTTTTTCGGTTGAGAATCTTTTTTATAACTGAAAATACAAAATTTGTGTGTTATAATTGAGTTTGTTGAGTTATATCAGAAGTCTAGTACGTAAATTGATTCACTTTCCGTTTAAAAACAGCGCAATCTCCTGTTTCACGCTGTGAATACAGTCGAATACAATAATCTGTCGAGCTGTAATCCCATGTTTCACGCCATGAATATAGTCAAATGCACTCGAATACAAAAAGCTGTCTAGCTGTAATCCCCTGTTTCACGTCTAGAAATGCTACTGCATTCATGAATACAATAGCTTAAATACATCGAATACGCTCTAAAAAATCTGAAAACATAACTATAGGAAGTAATATTGTAAATGGTACCTATATCTAGCTATGTGAAAATTTCTCTTTAATAAAGGGAGAATGACACAGTTACCCACAAAAACAACACTATTTACTCTTGTCTACCCATTTGTTTTTTTACCCATCATAGTAATTACATCTCCTATTCATAGTAGTTTTGTGGGAAAATTTCTCTTTTTTCTCTAATTCTTTTTTATTTCTATGTTTCTCTTCTTCTTCTTTTTTTTCTTCCTTTTTTCCCTTTCTTTTCTCCTTTTTTTTTTCTCGTTTTCTTCTTATTTTTTTCTTTTTTCCTTTTCTAATTTCATTAGCTTCTTTTTTTATATTCTTTGTCTCTTCATAAGCCAATTTCATTTATTGTTTTCACTATTTTTTATTATTCTTTTTTATATAACAAGAAGATATAATTGATATAGTAAATATTTTTTCACCTTTTTAAATATAACTAGTATATTATACCTTTTTTTTTCTCATTTTTAAATTCAATTATTAAGCTGAAATAATATCAGTTGTCACTTGATCTAATTCACTGAATATCACACTGACTACTGATGAGCATCATAAATTACATAATCAGATTCTAAGAATCAACACGTGATTGACATGCAAAATTTGATCTCCTTCCCTACAAATATCAGTACACACTCTACCATTAGCAGTAATACAACCAGTTATAGAGCAAGAAAATATAATCTACAGCAACCAAATCTCCATATATACTAGTTAGAATAACAATGATACTAAAATTTTAAAAAATGAAATAAAAGTATAAGTAGCAAAAAATACTTCTAGTACCATGTGATACCAATATGGTATATATGTATACCAACAGAGCATATGATTTCTCTAGAATATTGCTACAACTATCTGCTATTATACTACTGTACCAAAACATTAAAGGACACAATACAAGTATGAGAAAATGACATGCTTGTATTGCAAGCTAAATATTTGCAAAACAACTTGCTCATTCTGTATACTAACAGGGGTATATAGTTGTATGGGCTCGTTCCAACAATTGCCTATAACTATAAAAACTATTACATAATACACATAATTTATGTCCATCGGCACACAAGAATTCCAGCACTGCAAATCATGTTCATATAAATAATTTCATAATAGTATTCACTTAAAATGCAACTAAAACAACCAAAACAATGTTCAAACTACCATATCATATCAATATGGTATATAACTATACCAACATGGTATACAATTTTGCGGGTTAATTCCCGGCAACTATATGGCTATACTACTATTACATAATGCACATGCATAAAGAGAAAAATAAAAAAATAGTGTACCACATATTAATCTAATAAAGTATTTCAAGATATTGTACTATATTACTATTATTAAAAAAATCAAATATTGTACCAATTAAATGCAGTTAATACAACCAAAAAATAATTCAACTGGTATATGATACCAATATAGTATATAGCTATACTAATACGGTATATAGTTGGAATGAATTGTATACCAAAATGGTATATTTGTATACTATTTCGGTATACAATAAAATTCGTCTTCTTCTCTGGTTCAACTATATTTCAACCCAAATTTCTAAAATCTACTACAAAATCTCTACCAAATTGACTAAAACTTTAACTACAACCTTCAATCAACTTTCCAAACAAACCCATGCAGGATCAGATCAAAACAATTAAAAACTCAAACAGACCAAGTTATGAGTTTCAAGCTTCAAGGTCCTTTAATGGTGGATTTAAATTTTTGTACAATAAATCTCCAAAAACCAGCATCAAAGGTACAATCTACACATCAAAGAACAACAACTAACGAATTTCAATAGTAAAACACTATAAAAAAATCAGATTTGGCATTTTGAACTCATTCATATGGAGTTTCAATTTTTTTTCCAGATTTGAAATTACATCCATTTCAAGATATTATAAGGGAAATGGAAGAACAATTTTGTAAGAACAAATTACAAGCAAGTCAAGAAGTAGCAAACAAGAAAATAATTCAAGGATCTGGAGTTACTAAAATTAAGACCAAGCTTTCTTTAATCTTGGGTTTTCACACAAATTTCTCTGCTCCTATAGAGTCATCAACTACCTACTAGGGGTAACCCGAAGTTGTGCTCTAGTCCAATTTCTCAGTGTTGAAAGAACAACTATTTTAATAGAATAAATAAATAACTGGGTAACTAGTTTGGAGCGTATGGGGAGGAGTAGTAAATAGTTTGGGTCTGAGCATTACAGGGTAAATAGTTTGGAATTAATGGGTATAAAATAAAATTTTCTCTTTAATAAAATCTATTTGGCCCACCAGTTGACCCAAACCATCCTCGTTCAAGCCTTGTGGGTCACGTGCACGTGGGGTTGCCTAAAAATCCCAGTTCTTATATGGGTTCCAAAATTTTTGCCCAACCCTATCAATTCACGGGATGGGCTAGACCAGCCAGTGGTCTTAGCCCATATTGATGGCTCTATTTAGGGTCAACTCATGACCATTTTCCCAGGAAGTTGAAACCGGCTTATAGTGAGCAATCATCCAGTTCTCGGTCCTTATGTAATGCCAAATGCAAAAGATGCACAAACACCTTCGTGCATCAAAAACATCATATATTGCATACTCTTTTATTCAGCTAACCATGTGAACTATACTGTAGACTAGTTCTATACAAAGCAAAATGCATAGTAGTACAGAGGGGGACCTAGGATTTGAGCACGACGGAAGCACCACAATATGCTAATCATTAGCGATAAAATTCGGCGCACAAATCTTTGGAAACTTAATGATTATGATGACTTATCATCCAAGTATAAACAAAAAGAAGTTATAAAGAAAAAAAAGCACTGAAAAGAAAGAGATTTGTTCGCAAAATGGGTGCTATGAGAGTGGAAGGTATGTAATTAAGCATGTTTCACACTTTAAAATTTCTAGTTATTTAATTTTAAAAAAGGGGTCAATGATCAAAAGGGCGTTCAAACTTTAAATTATCAAAAATTTACTAAAGAAATCAAGATTAAGGGTATGTTAATAGTCAAAGAACCGGAGAAGAGTCTCAAACTCTTAGTTGCCATTATCGAGTCGGGGTCAAAGTGATTGTTGAAGAAGGTTGGGGCAGAAGGATTTATGTTTTTCTGTTTGTGGAGCGTTAAGTTTCAATTTGAGGCTTTTAATTTTAAAGAAGAAATTTGAAAAAGAAAAATTAATTAAGTTGACTATTATGTGTTAGTGCTAAACTATAATTGAATTTAAAAAAAGGATAAAAGTAAAAAATAAATCTACTTGCTAAGTATTAAAGCAAGAACTAAAATGGGAAGGAGGAGAAAAAAGGTGGTTTCGAACCCACGTCCATCAAAGAGCAAAGCAGGAAACTTAAGCACACAACACCACTTTTTCTGTCCGATTTTTTTGTGTTTTGGGGGCACAAGCAAAATATATAAGGGGTCCTATATATATGTATAGATATACCTAAATTATATGATGGGCTGTATTCTGTTTTGATAATCTAACAAACTTTTATATGAAGAACCAGATAAAGGACCTGATCTGTAGACATCACAACCAGTGAGCTTTAACTCAAGGAATTCTGGACAATGCACTGATTAAATGTATATGGACCAGTTGAAGGACCTGATCCCCTGACAGACTCCCAGACGATAGTACAAGTCAACTCTACAGCTGTAAAAAGCTATGGCAAAAAAGTGACTGCCTGCAACTGTACACGCTACAGTGCAACAGTCACTTCCCATTGGTTGTGAAGTGTACTCTCAAGATATGGGGCATCTTCCTTGGAATATGCCAAGGCCTTTAATATCTTGTTTGAAGACAAACAAGAACATTCACTTGAGCAATTACTAAGAACATTCTCTCAAGCATTAAGGTGGTCTCTAGCATTGAAGATTCAAGTGTTTCAAGAGCAAGAAGACAACTCCACTAAGACGGACCAGTTCCACCTTGTGTCATTAGTGTCCTTAGTTGAGTTGTAATCTTGCATTTTATTTTCATTGTATCCTACTCGCTTTTGTAGAAGCAACCTATTAGGAACCTCTTAACCTTAAATTTCTTATCTTGTTGTAGTGACTCGTGTTGTCACAAGTGAAAAGTCTTTGTAACTAGAGAGTGACAAAGTGGCTTGTAATAGTGATTACAAGTTAGTGTGTTGAAGTCTTTGTAAGAAGTACATTACAAAGTGGCTTGTAATATTTTAGATTACAAGTTAGTGAAGTTGAAATCCTACAAGTATAGGTCGTGGTTTTTGTCCCCTTGAGTGGGATTTTTCCACGTAAAAATTCCTTGTCCTTTTACTTGCTTTCTTAGTATACTTCTCTGTGGGAACTAGTATAGGACCTGGTACCTCTACAGTTTGGCGGACTCATAGAAACTATCAATTGGTATCAGAGTAGCCTCTTTTTATGCGATTAACACCTAGAAAGGATCTGTAATGGCTGCTCCACCAAACTTCGAAGAGAAGGACAATCAACATATCGACCTCTTAGATTCAACGGTTAGTACTATGGATGGTGGAAGACCCGTATGCATGACTTCATAATGGCTGAAGATTCTGAGTTTTGGGACATCATCTGTGATGGTCTTCATGTTCCTATGCACAAGGTAGGAGAGGCTAGTCTGCTGGTGCCAAAAACCAGGAAGGACTACAACGATGCTGACAGGAAAGCAGTGGAAAAGAATTTTCGTGCAAAGAAAATTCTAGTGTGCGGTATAGGACCTGATGAGTACAACAGGATCTATGCATGTCAATCAGCCAAAGAGATTTGGGAAGCTTTGCGGACAACTCATGAAGGAACGGCGCAAGTGAAACAGTCCAAAATCGATATGCTCACTATGAGCTATTCAGGATAAAAAACGATGAATCTATATAGTATATGCATACTAGATTCACCTCCATTATCAATGAGCTTCACTCTCTAGGAGAAGTCATTCCTGGGAACAAGCTAGCGCGAAAGATCTTGAGTGTTCTAGCGCAAAGTCAATGCTATCACTGAAGCAAAGGATTTGCAGGCTTTAACAATGGATGAGTTGATCGGAAACTTGAAAATACATGAGATGAAAAGAAAAAGGACAGTGAAAGAAGGGAACCCAAGAAGGAGAAGAACATGGTTTTTCAAGCTGAAAAGTATGAGTCAAGCGAAGATGACAATGACATGGCCTATCTCACCAAGAGATTCCAGAAAATGGTTCGAAGGAATGGAGGCATACCAAGAAGAGGCAGCTCAAGCAAGCCTAGAAACTATGACTTATGTCATAAATGTGGTAATCCCGGACATTTCATAAAAGACTTCCCGCTCCTGAAGCAAGACACCTACAAGCACAACACTGACAAAGCTGCAAAGATGAACTAGGTTCGTGACAAAAGATTTAGCAAAAAAAGCGCAGCTGACAACGTTGTGAAGCAGGCTCTTGCCGCTTTGGGAGATTTATCAAGCAAATCAGAGGAGGAACCTGGAGTAGAAAACATCTCTATGATGGCAGTTGAGAACAAGACTAGGGAGTATGACTCATTGTTTGCTCTTATGGCTCAATCTGATGAAGAAGAAGAAGATGACAAAGATGAGGTAAGCTTCAGGGATGTTCAGAGAAATCTGAAGTCCTATTCTCCTAAAAAAATAATGTCATTGTCAAATGTTCTCATTGATACTTATTATAGCTTAGTTGAAGATAAGGATTCATTGACCATAGAACTAGGAGAAGTAGAACAAACTAGAAATAATCTAGTTGTGTGTGTGGTAGACTTAAAAGAAACTATATGTAATCTTGAAAGAGAGAAAAAGTCTCTAATGTGTAAAATCCACAGTGTTGAGAATGAGAGAGATGACCTAATGGTGGTGGTTGTACACCTTAAGGATACCATAAAAAATCTTGAAAAAGAAAAAGAAGTGATAGAAGAAAAAACAAGAAAGGTAGAAAGTGAGAGAGATGATCTAATTGTAGTAGTGGTAGATCTGAAAGAAGCAGTGGAGAATCTGAGCAATGAAAAGGTTAGCCTGAGTGTGAAGATTGATGCTGTTGAGCAGGAGAGAAATGATCTTCTAGTAGTAATCATAGACTTAGAGGAAACCATTCAGGGACTAAGACAAGAACCTGGTTCCTCAAGTGTGGATAAAGGAAAGGAAATAGCCAGTGAAAAATATATCTAGCTTGAAAAGGAACTGAATGAGGCCAAAACGAGTATGTGCAGTGGGGTTGAGAAAAATAGGGTGTGCGAGCTGAAGTGAGAAAAATAAAATATGATCTTAAAAAATCACTGAATTGGACCTGGTCCACGGATGCTGTCACTGCCATGTACTTCAATAACAGTGGAAACAGGTAGGGGATCGGGTTTCAAAAGGAGAAAACTCCCTACAACCCACACAACAAATATGTGACAGTCCCAGACAATTGACTCTGTACCCATTGTGGAAACAACGTGCACTTCAAGGAAAGCTGCCCAACCAAAGATCAATCAGTCCAAAAAAACAAGATGTTTGCCGGCAAGAGGAATACAAAGCAGGGACCAGGTCCCAGCAAGAAATATCAATTCCTGACGGCATGGACTAGAAGAATTATTATTCATCCCTTTCCTAACTACAAGGGACCCAAACTTGTTTGGGTTCCTAAATCTAACCATTGATTTAATTGTGTAGGGACCAGTGAGAGGAGCTGGACTACAATGGATCATGGACAGCGGATGCTCAAAGCATATGACTGGAAACACTATGGATTTTCTCTCATTGAAAGCCCTGCAGGGAGGGGATGTATCCTTTGGCAATGGAAAGAAGGGATACATCCTTGGTGTTGGAAGAGTTAGAAAGTCTCTGGAGCACTCACTCGAAAATGTGTACTATGTGGATGGCTTGAAATATAGCTTATTGAGTGTCTCTCAAATTTGTGATAAAGGAAATAAAGTGGAGTTCTTATCCAAAGTGTGCACTATTACTAGCCTAGTAACTGGAGAAGTGGTGTTGATAGCCAAGAGACACAAAAATATCTATGTTGCTGATTTTGAATCATTGTAAGCTGGTGAAGTGAACTGCTTGAAAACAGTTGATGATGATGTAGAGCTTTGGCATAGAAGGTTGGGTCATGCCACCTTTTTCCTCCTGAACAAGCTGATAAAGAAGGACCTGGTTCGTGATCTGCCAAACTCCAAGTTCAAGGAGCACAGAGTCTGTGATGCGTGCGCTAAAGGAAAACATGTGAGATCATCTTTTAAGCCTAAGAAAGATGTCAGTACATCCAGGCCTCTTGAACTACTTCACATGGATTTATGTGGGCCATGAGAACTCCAAGCAGAGGTGGAAAGAAGTATATTTTTGTAATTGTGGATGATTACTCAAGATTCACTTGGACATTATTTATTATAACAAAAGATGAGACGTTTGAAGTATTTGTGGCTTTTGTCAAGAAAATCCAAGTGAAGATGGACTTGAAAGTAGCTTGCATTAGATCCGACCATGGAACCGAATTTGATAATGCAAAATTTGATGAGTTTTGCACTGAAATGGAATCACACACAACTTCTCATCCCCTAGGACTCCTCAGCAGAATGGAGTAGTGGAAAGGAAGAACAGAACCCTGGAAGATATGGCTTGAACAATGCTCATTGATAGTGAGATTGCTAAGAACTTCTGGGCAGAAGCAATCAACACTGCCTGCTACTTGGTGAACAGGTGCATGATCAGGTCCTTCCTGGACAAGACTCCTTATGAACTGCTCAATGGAAGAAAGCCAAAAATAACCCATCTGAGAGCCTTTGGTTGCAAGTGCTATGTTCTAAACAGTGAGAAAGATCAACTAGGAAAGTTCGATGCCAAAAGTGATGAAGGAATCTTTTTGGGATACTCTTCTCAAAGCAAAGCATACAAAGTGTACAACAAGAGAACACAATGTGTAGAAGAGAGTGTTCATGTGCTCTTTAATGAGACTCCTTCCTTAAACAGGGAAGAAAATGGTGATGATCAAGACAATCAACCACTCTTGGTTCCTGGAGAGATTTCTGATGTCTCAAATGGAAAGGCTGACATGATGAGTCAAGCCAAGGATATGAATGAAGGCAATGCAATCTCTTCATCCATTTCACAGGAGGAACCAGGTACCTCAATCTCTCCCACAGAAGCTGAAGAAAGAGTTGGAGATGCTGTAGAAGGTACTCCCCAGGTAGCAGAACAATCAGCATAGGGAAACCCCTCTAATTTACCAAGTTCTTCCACCAATCAAATTGAGGTCCCAAATTGGAAACATAAAAGTTCTCATCCTCTTGATAACATAATCACTCCCCTTGATTCTTGAGTTCAAACCAGATCCAACACCAAAATTCCCTAGCCTTCTCAGCCTTTTTATCTCAAATAGAACCCAAAAATATTAAGGAAGCTATGAAAGATGCAGATTGGATCATTGCTATGCAGGAGAAACTTCATCATTTTGAAAGAAACAAAGTATGGCATCTGGTACCTCGACCCTCAGACAGAACCATCATAGGAACCAGGTAGGTGTTCAGGAACAAGCTGGATGAAAATGGGAAGACTACCAGAAATAAAGCAAGACTTGTAGTTCAGGGTTATAATCAAGAGGAAGGAATTGAATATGATGAAACTTTTGCTCCTGTTGCTCGTATGGAAGCCATTAGGATTCTCATTGCCTTTTCATCTCATATGGAGTTCACTTTATTCCAAATGGATGTGAATTGTGAAAAGTGCATTCCTGAATGGATATCTCAAGGAAGAAGTATATGTCAAGCAACCCCCTGGGTTTGAAAGTCATGCTCACCCATAGTATGTTTTCAAATTGGACAAAGCCCTGTATGGTTTGAAGCAAGCCCCCAGAGCTTGGTATGAAAGGCTATCCAAGTTTCTACTGGATAATGGATTCACTCGAGGAAATATTGACAACACCCTATTTCTGAAGAAACGGGGAAGGAGCCTTCTTATCGTCCACGTGTATGTGGATGAAATTATTTTTCGGGCTACAACAGACTCACTGTGTAAGGAATTTGCAATGCTTATAGGTAGTGAGTTTGAGATGAGCATGATGGGGGAACTGAACTTATTACTGGGTCTTCAAGTGAAACAATCCACAAAAGGAACATGCATCAGTCAGTAGAAATACATCAAGGAGCTGCTCAAGAGGTTTGACATGGAAGATTCAAAGGTGATTGATACACCCATTGTAGTGGCTACCAAACTTGACATGGATGAATCTGGCTCTCCTGTAAATCAAATAATGTACATAGGAATCATTGGCTCTCTACTCTATCTCACTGCAAGCAGGCCAGACATTGTGTTTAGTGTAGGATTATGTGCAAGGTTTCAATCCAATCCCAAGGAGTCTCATCTAAAGGCTGCTAAAAGAATTCTACGTTATCTCAAGGCACACAAGACCTGGTCCTATACTATCCCTCAGGTGACAATTTCAATCTTGTTGGTTATGCTGACGCTGATTATGCAGGTTATCTGGTGGACAGAAAGAGTACCTCAGGGATGGCTCATTTTCTTGGATCTTGCATAATCTCTTGGGGTACAAGGAAACAGAACTCAGTGGCCTTGTCCACAACTGAAGCAGAATATGTTGCAGCTGCATCCTGCTGTGCTCAGCTGCTTTGGACCAAACAACAACTAGAGGATTTTGGAGTATATATTGACAACATACCACTTCTATGTGATAACACCAGTGCGCTCAACATGGAAAAGAACCCGGTTCAACAAAAGAGAACTAAGCACATTGACGTGATACATCACTTCCTCAGAGACAACGTTGAAAAGGGGCACATCTGCATGAGGTTCTACTGCACTGAAGATCAGATTGCAGATATTTTTACCAAGGCACTGGGCAGGGAACATTTTGAGAAAAATAGAATGACACTGGGGTTGCTGAGACCTAATTAGGAACCCGGTTCCCCTTCTTGGCTATGAATGTCATACTCAGGTACAAATAGCTAAAGTGTTTTATGACGAAGTCTAACTCACATCAATACCATTGCAGGTAGACACGCATGATGATTACATAATTTAAAGGAGTGGCATTATAGAACAAAAAGAGACTGAACAATCTTTTTACAAGAAAAACAGGGACAGGACCTGGTCCCGGTACCCCAGGTTAGTAATTATGTGTGTTCTCTCTCATTTTCAATAAGCAACTGCATTAATTATTGCTGCCACATCGTCCGCCTTTTCAGAAAACATGTCTATCAAGTCTATCACTCCACCCTTTCAACTCCCTCTGCACGTTCCCTTTTCCCAAAAAATGCCTACCGCCAGTTGAACCCATTTCTCTTCCCCCTCATTAATCCACTCTCCTATAAATCCCCTTCATATCTAACCTATCCCCACACACCTTCTATCACTCTCTCCTTTATTAAAAAAAAACACCTTTTCTCTTTGAAGCTTTTCTCTAGCTGTTAACAATGGCCTCATCAAACGAACCTTCTCCCTCTCTCACCACTGATCTCAACACTTCTCAATGGAGGATCAGGCATCCTCTCCTCCAGAGGTCGTCATCTCCACTCCTACTTCCTCTTCACTCTCACCTGTTTCAGAAACACCCAAGGGACCTCCAGTCCCAGAAGCACCTCTTACTTCTCTCCCTTCAACTGAATCACCACAGAAAACCCTAGGCACTGAAACAACCATTGTACCCCCTTTCTCATCTGTACCACCAACAAAACCTTTAATCACTGAAGCTTCTCAAGTTTCTGAAGGATGACCCTGACCAGTACATCAACTCCTCTTTTCTCAATTCCACGACTCCCATGGGGTCTCCAGAAAAAGAGGCGGCCGAAAACATAATGGCCATTGCCTCTGAGAATCCCCCCTCTAAAGGCGTTTCTTCTCTTCCTGAAACTCAGGGAGCAGCATCATCCTTTTTAGAGGATGAGGGGACCATGGTCCTATTTGATTCTCCTCGACATGAGTCTGTGCCTGACAAACCCAGTGAGGAACCTGGTTCTCCTCTTTCCAAGACCCCCCAACAGAAAATCTTTTATACTCCTCCTCTTGAGTCCATCCCTCCACTTACTGAGCCCA
This sequence comes from Nicotiana knightiana, assembly GCA_005239525.1. NCBI lineage: Eukaryota > Viridiplantae > Streptophyta > Magnoliopsida > Solanales > Solanaceae > Nicotiana > Nicotiana knightiana. Next base: position 94,523 of record ML395631.1, on the reverse strand, counting down.
TGAATGAAGATGATGAGGACGACATGCTTTTGAGTGCTCGTTTTAAACTCCGTCAGAGTGCGAGTACTCCAGAAATCTCTGTGAAACGTCCATCCACAGGTTGTAGAAGAAGGAGGAAATTGATTTGGCTCTTGAGAAAAGTAAGAAGAGCAGTAAGAAGAAGAAGAACAGGTTGGTGAAGGAAAGTAAAGTGGTAGTGGATAAAGCTATTCCGGTTGTTGAAGTGGAGGAAGAAACTGCCAAGGAACCTAGTTCCTTAGTAGGGAGGAAGAGGTCTGTGTCTGGATAGAGGAGAGAAGAAAAAGACCTTGTCACCCCCAAAAAGTGATGAGAAGTCTAAGAAGAAGGATGTTGGAGCAGCAAGTGAAAAGAAAACAATGTCTACATCTAGTGTCAAATGGAAGTCTGTGAAAGTGACGGGTAAATGAAAAAGGGAGATAGAAACTGTGGGAGGACCTGGTTCTATAAAGACCGTACCAAGCAATAATGGAAAGTGGGAGGAGAATATTCGCAATCAAAGAGTGCTGTGGGGTCGCACGTTTGACCCTGAGATTCTTGAAATGGCTGGGATGAGTCAACTCATGGCTATGGTTGAATTTCAGAAATGGGAACATCTGCTTAATGTGAGTGGACCTAAGGTGTATGAGGAAGCTGTGCAAGAGTTTTATGCAACTCTCTTTACTCCCACTGAGGGCCATGTTTGTGTGTTGGTGGAGGGTGTCGATATTGTCTTTGATGATGCTGCTCTGGGGACAATCCTGAATGTTCCATCAACATGGCTGTCTTCTGTGGATCCAGAAATGTATGCTTGTGAGGGAGACCTTAGGGAAGCTATAGTTAAGCTGGGGACAGTTCAGCAGGGGGAACGAGTTCACAAGAAGGCCATGCTCCCTCTTTATCAGCTTCTTTTTGAGCTGGTAAATAATGTCCTTCTTCCTCGTGCTGAGAGGCATTCCGTTGCTTCCCGTGCTGATCTGATTTTAATGGAAGATCTTGACCAGTTCAAGCCAGTCAACCTACCTGCGCTTATGATTACTCATATGGATAATTTTTTTACGGTCAAGGATGGAAATCACGGGCTCCCCTATGGTTTTCTACTTACTCGGGTCTTTGAACATTTTAAGGTACCAGTCAAGAATCCCCGGGTAGGGACTCGCAAGCAAAGCTTTTCTAAAATAACCCTTGAAGAATGTGAGTGTTTTGAGAAGGCTGGGGGTAGCACTTCTACCATATCGCAGCTAATCAATGCTCTGAATGCTTCCAATGATGTGATTAAGCGATTGAAGGCTCAGATTGCCATTCTGGAGGTTCAGTCAAGCCAAGCTGGTGAGGGACCTAGTTCTGGTAGCTCCTCAAATGAAGAAATTGCCCGCTTAACCAAGGAGAACTGTGAGCTGCGACAACAGGTTGAGAACCTAAAGAGAAACTACTCGAGGAACAATCCTCTGCCAATGCTCGCATGGACCTAGTTCTCCGGACTCTCACTACTTCCTCCTCCAACCTTTCCTCCTCTAGTGCCCCCTAGGCCTTGTCTTCCATAATCTATCTCTGCTCTGATGTGGTTACCAGTGTTTTTGCTTTTTGTTTTTTTTGTAATTGGCATTGGATAACACCTGGCTGCTCCTGTTGCAAAATCCAAAAGAAGTCCTTTGCTCTTCCAAGCAAAGACTTCTCTATGTTTTCAAGCTTTTAATGAATGAAATCAGTCTTTTTATGTTTTCATCAATGCTTTTCTGCCTTCTTATTCTGTTTTCTATCATGTTGTGTGCACATAAGGGGCATGAGTTAACTTTGTTGGACTTCTTTATGCTTTCTGCTTGTTTATGCCTTTTTATGATGCCACAAGGGGGAAGTTTAGGGGATAATTGGCACATTTTGGAAAATGATGGCAGGGATTAAGGGGGAAGCACATAGACAGAGGGAACTCTTTGAGAACCTGGTTGCTCATCTGTTATGAATATGCTGATGTTAGCATATATAATTGCTCCCCAATTATAAAAATTTGTCATCATCAAAAAGGAAAAAATTGATGGACTATATTCTGTTTTGATGATCTAACAAACTTTTATATGATGAACCAGATAAAGGACCTGATCTGTAGACAGCACAACCAGTCAGCTTTAACTCAAGAAATTCTGGACAATGCACTGATTAAACGTATACGGACCAGTTGAAGGACCTGATCCCTTGACAGACTCCCAGACGATAGTACAGGGTCAACTCTACAGCTGTGACAGAAAAGTGACTGCCTGCAACTGTACACGCTACAAGGCAGTAACAGTGCAGCAGTCACTTCCCATTGGTTGTGAAGTTTACTATCAAGATATGAGACATCCTCCTTGGAATGTGCCAAGGCCTTTAATATCTTGTTTGAAGGCAAACAAGAACATTCACTTGAGCAATTACTAAGAACATTCTCTCAAGCATTAAAGTGGTCTCTAGCATTGAAGATTCAAGTGTTTCAAAAGCAAGAAGACAACTCCACTAAGACGGACCAGTTCCACCTTGTGTCGTTAGTGTCCTTAGTTGAATTGTAATCTTGCATTTTGTTTTCATTGTATCCTACTTGCTTTTGTAGAAGCAACCTGTTAGGTATCTCTTAACCTTAAACTTCTTATCTTGCTGTAGTGACTCGTGTTGTCACAAGTGAAAAGTCTTTGTAACTGGAGAGTGACAAAGTGGCTTGTAATAGTGATTACACATTAGTTTATTGAAGTCTTTGTAAGAAGTACATTACAAAGTAACTTGTAATAGTTTAAATTACAAGTTAGTGAAGTTGAAATACTACAAGTGTAAGTCGTGAATTTTGTCCTCTTGAGTGGGATTTTTCCACGTAAAAATCCCTTGTCCTTTTACTCGCTTTCTTAGTATACTTCTATGAGGGAACTAGCAGAGGACCTGGTACCTCTACAGTTTGGTGGACTCATAGAAACTATTATTATATATACAAAATTTTTGCCGAGGCTAATGGGGTCCTGAGACCCCTCAACCCTCCTCCTCTTTTAAGTAGTGTCACCACATGAAGCTCGTCTGAAGCTTAACAAGAAAGCTAATACCAGTTTTTAGCTTGATAATCAAGAACTGAATTCAGTGCACAACATAATACTGCGACAATAGAGATACAACATAACCAGTTTTATCAGTTAAATGAATATACACACTAATGAACAAACAACTAGGCAATGATTTCAAAAACATTACGACCTTCTCCGAGATTGAGTAATCTTCTACTTTGCCTCTTCAAATGTATCTTCATATTGCTGAAGAATGACAATCATAATTCAAACTCGTCTTCAAGCTTGAGTGCCTCCGAAGCAGCTTCTTCCTCCTCGTCATCAATTGCGAAATATGGATTGTGCGCCTTAGGCCTGAAGTTATACCCCGTAAAGACATAGAAAGCAAGTGTTGCCGCTTCAGCTGCCACCACACTAGTCCACTGATACCGATAGGAGGTAATGGTCTCCAGAGCATAAACCACAACCCTCGTGAAGTATATGTAACATATCACAATAACATAGTACTGTCTGAATAATGTCAACTTCATCAAATTCACAGCCGCTTTACCATCAGTCTTAGCAGCTTCCCTCAAGTTCTTAATAGACCACACAATAGGAAACAATACCGCACAGCAACACACAATATCAACAAGCAAGAAAACCTGCTTCCATGTGTATGAATTTTCACTAAAAGGGCCAGTTTCATCAATGACAACCTGTGCAAGATTGGCCACAACTTGCAAAGGAATAACAATCATCAAAACGTTCTTTTCTTTATCTTGCAAGTAAGGCTTCAAAAATGACCAACCAGTTCCAATCAAAACTATCAAAGTAAATAGCGTAATACCCTTCAAGAAGCTAAATATATAAAACAAAACATCCCACCCATGAGCAGTACCAGTCTTCTTAATATACGATTTATCCTCAGCTTCACACACCAAGTTCAATGCTTTCAAGATCACAACAGCAAGCATAAAGAAATGAATTCCATAAACAGATAGGCGTTTTTTGTAAAGGGTAAAAACCCAAAATGCCCCCATTAACACATAGACTATAAAAAACAAGAAATAAATCATTGGAAGAGCAGTCTTGCCTGCAGACAGAAAATCAGGCTGCGCAGTTTTAGGGTTGAAATTGTACATAACAGAGTGAACATTCATCGAAATTACCAAATTGGGCATGCAATTAGCAAAAACAAGAGTGAATTGATTGGCATCAGAGACAGTGAAAGAAGTTGTGAATTGACGAGCAGAGGGCTGCAACTTGTCAAAAGTGAAAACCCTTTTAACGAGATTTGAATGGAGAGTACATTGAATTTCACCATCTTGGAGTTGTTCAAGAACGTGTTGCCAAGCTTCATTGGTGACGAGGAAGAAACCCAATTCGGAGGGAACGGGTTCGGGTCCGGATTTGGGATTGGAAAAGGAGATGTCGGTGACGGTGAGGTTGAGACGGCCGAAATGGGTGAACCCGAATTCGTCAAAGGGTATGGTGGGACGAGAATCGGATCGGATCTGGGTGGATCGGATCTCTGCAAAGACAGTAGCAATTAAGACAGCAAAGACTACAGAGAAAAGGGAAGATTTGTACAGAGCAGCCATGTATATTTTTTTGGTACGAGAGAAATGTTTTGGAGTTTTTAGATTTTAAAGAATTGAAGAAAGTCGATGAAGGAGAAATGTCAGCTGAAGTGAAAACTTTGCTTGCTGGTTAAGATGGTTGACTGAGAGAGAACGATCATCGACTTTTCTCAGTATTTGAGGTACTAGATTCTAGATCCATGTTTTGGACTTCGTAACGTGTACGCTCTCTTCTAAATTAACTTCTAAAGCTTAATTACACTTCACAAGTGAAGTGTTAGTCCAACGAGTTTGGGCCAAATCTTGGGCTTGGGGTTAAAACGTAATGGACTGGGCTAGAATAAGTCACTATCAGGGTAAAAATTGCACGGGACGCCCTATTTAGGCGGCCCTTTTTAATCTAGTCGCTTTGTTTTTATGTTTGCACCACCCGTACCCGTTTTTTTGTTAAAAGTCTTTCGAAAAGACAAATTTACCCTTTTTATTAAAAGACTACTTTCTCTTCAAGTAAACCCCACTCCTCTACTTTGCAAATACTCTCTCTCTCTCTCTCTCTCTCTCTCCCGTTCTTCACTTTTACGAAATCAAAACGGTTATCGTCATTGTTTTTTAATTTTTCAACTGTTTGTTCGCCAACAATATTACTTATAATCACAGGTACATTGCAGTAACTTTATGATTTAATTTCTGGGTTTTGTTTGTTTTTGTGATAGTCATGTTCTATAGGGTTTTGTTTGTTTTTGTGATATTCATGTTCAATAGTTTGTTAGAGTTTAGTTCTATAATGATTTTTTTCATGTATACCTTATTTATGGAGTTGATGTTTTTTGTGTTTTAATTATTGGTGTTAAATTTTTGCTTTGTTGAAATTTTTTGTTTTGTAACTGGTTAACTTCAGCATTTTAGCAGGTGATGTTTTGTTTTGTTTTTTGGTTAGTTGCTGATGTTTTTTGTTTTTTTTGGTGCACTTCAACATATTGGGAGCTTAAGTTTTTTTGTTTTGTTTTGGTGATATGCTGAAGTTTTTGAACGTGTGTGTCTGTTTTTAATGAACATTCTATAAATTCTTTGGTTAGGGAGCTGAAGTTTTGTTTGTGTTTTTTGTTATATTTTTTTGAAAGTGGGAGCTGAAGTTTTTTGTTTTTTTATGTTTAATTATTGGTGTTATATTTTTATGAAAGTGGGAGCTGAAGTTTTGTGTTTTGTAACTGGTGAACTTCGGCTTGTTTTTGTTAGGAGCTGAAGTTTGTGCTTTGTTTTGGTGAAACTTCAGCATATAGGGAGCTGGAGTTTTTGTTTTGTTTTGGTGACCCTTCAATATATTGGGAACTGAAGTTTTTTGTTTTGTTTTGGTGAACTTCAGCATATTTGGGAGCTGAAGTTTTTGTTTTGTTTTGGTGACCCTTCAATATATTGGGAACTGAAGTTTTTTGTTTTGTTTTGGTGAACTTCAGCATATTTGGGAGCTGAAGTTTTTGTTTTATATTTGCTGAGTGTGTCTTCTTTGAGCTGAAGCTTTTAACTGATATCTTTTACTTTCTTTCAACAGATGGCTTCTACAAATCCTCCAGCACCTTCAAATCCTCCAGCAGCTAAAGCATTTAAAAACCGTACACTATCAAAAGGTCCTTCAGTCCGTATTGTTCCTCCCNTTGTTTAGGAGCTGAAGTTTTTCCTTTGTTTTGGTGAAACTTCAGCATATTGGGAGCTGAAGTTTTTGTTTTGTTTTGGTGACCCTTCAACATATTGGGAGCTGACATTTTTTATTTTGTTTTGGTGAATTTTAGCATATTGGGAGCTTAAGTTTTTATTTTTGTTTTGGTGATATGCTGAAGTTTTTGAACGTGTGTGTCTGTTTTTAATGAACATTCTATAAATTCTTTAGTTA